>CM038796.1:133526366-133578284 GCA_021764765.1 Vicia sativa
TTCATGGTTGTGAGAGTCATAGCACCGCCAGCAGAAACTTCTTTGACTATGTATGGGTCGTAATTAGGAGTCCATTTGCCCTCAGAATCTGCTTGAAAGACAGAATCTTTTTAAGCACGAGGTCGCTTTCCTAATTCACGAGGTCGGACCTTTGTCGAAAGCTTTCTTCATTCTTCTTGATAAAGTTGTCCTGAGGACATGCGGTCGTGCGCTTTTCTTCAATTAAGTTCACTGGTCGATTCTTTGACACCATTCAGCCTTGATAACTTAGTTTCCATGAGAACTCTCATTGATGGGATCTCAACTTCTACGGGAGCACTCGCCCATGCCGTATACTAGAGAAAAGGAGTTGCCCTCAGGAAGTGCGTCAAGCACGATACCATGCAGAAATGGCAAGATTCATGCCGCTCTTGTAAGTGATGACCATTTTCGGACAATCTTTTGATGTTCTTGTTGGCGCCTTCAACAAATACTGCTCATCTTTGGCCGTAAGGAGACGAGTTATGATGCTCAATCTTGAATTCCTCACACGCTTCTTTCATCATTTTGTTGTTCAAGTTAGATCCATTGTCGAATGATCTTACTTGAATTCCATATCGGCAAATGAGGTTGTTTTGATGAACCTCACAACCACTTGTCTTGTGACGTTGGCGTAAGATGTCGCTCGACCCATTTGGTGAAGTAATCAATAGCCACCGAATGAAGCGATGTCCGTTGGACGCTTTTGGTTCAAATCATTCCAATCATGTCAATGCCCCACATGGAAAACGGCCACGGAGAGGAGAGAACGTTGAGTAGAGTCGGAGGCACATGGATCTTATCTCGCGTAGATCGCACTTGTGACATCTTTTAACGTGTTTGCAGCAATCGATTCCATTGTTATCCAATAGTATCCTGTTTTAAGATCTTTCCGGACATTGCATGCCCATTCGAATGGGTTCCAAAGGACCCTTCATGCACTTCATGGATGATCGTGTTCCGCTTCTGTCCGTCGACGATCCGAGCGTAACCATGTCGAAGTTTCTTTTGTATAGAATATCTTCATTGAGGAAGAAATTCTCGAAAGCTCCTTAGAGTTTTCTTATCTTTGTACGATGCCCCGAGTGGGTACTCTGTTTGAAGGAAACATTTGATGTCGTGAAACCACGGCTTATCGTCAAGACCGCTTCTGTAAACACATACGCAGTCTTTCAAGGCCTGATTGCTCCTCGGCATATCATTCCAATCATTGACTTTGAATAGGGAAGATAGAGTAGCCAAGGCGTCCGCCATCCGATTTTGATCTCGAGGATATGATGCGCTCAACTTTGTTGAAGAAAGTCAACAACCGTCTTGCATAATCTCTGTAAGGAATTAGACCAAAATGATGAGTTTCATACTTGTCTTTGATTTGATTGATCACGAGAGCTGAATCTCCATATATATCAAGGATCTTGATCCTCAAGTCGATGGCTTCTTCAATACCCATGATGCATGCTTCATATTCTCGCTATGTTGTTGGTGCAATCAAATAGTAATGCTGAAAACGGATACGAGAACCCTCGAGTAATGATGATCGCCCAATTCCATTGCTAAAACATTTATACTCCATCAAGACTAGGCCCCATCTCGATTCGGATCCGTCCTTCTCCGTAGCGGTTCGTCACAATCTTTCATCTTCAAGTACATAACATCCTCGTCTGGGAAATCAAACTTGAGATTGGTATTCGTTGAGCGGCGATAAGCCAAGTGATCGGCAAGAATGCTTCCTTTAACCGCTTCTCGAGCTAGATTGGATGTCATATTTAGATAGTAGCATTTGCCATCGAGCGATTCTCCCAAGTTAAGGCAAGCTTCTCAAATACGATTTGATAGGATCCATTTGGATATTAACCAAGTCGTGGATTGATCATGTATTGGCGAAGACGCTGAAGCCCATACCAAAGCGCAACATATTTTCTCGAGCATGGAGTAACGAGTTTCATACCGTGAATTTCTTACTCGTGTAGTAGATGGCATGCTCCTTCACCGTAGCCTTGTTGTCCAAGCACGCAGCCCATGGACTCTCTAGTACAGTAAGGTACGATTAGCGGTCTTCCTTCAACTGGAGGGATCATATTGGTGGTTCGACAGTATTCCTTGATACCGAATGCTTTTGGCAATCGGCTATCCACACAACCTTTTGATCTTTGCGGAGAAGCTTGAATATCGCCCATGTGTAGCAATATTCGAGAGATAACCGAGATGTAATTCACCGTCCGAGAAACTCTCTTACTTGCTTTTCCGTAGGCATTTCTCGAATAGCCTTGACTTTGTCGTGTCAACTTCAATTCCTTTTGACCGACGATGAAACCTAGGAGTTTTCCCGATCTTACCCAAAGGTACACTTGTTAGGATTCAAATGAGCTGAACTTCCTTAGTCGTTGAAACAACTTTAAGAGATAGTCTATATGTTCCTCTTCTGTCGACTTTTGCTATCATGTCGCCCACGTAGACCTCGATCTCTTTGTGCATCATATCATGAAAGAGAGTAGTCATTGCCCTCCGTGTTGCGTCATGCATTCTTTAATCCGAATGGCATTACCTTGTAGCAAAAGTGCCCCATGGCGTGATGAAAGACGCCTTCTCCATGTCTTCGGAGCCATTCGATCCGATTATAACCGAGAAACCGTCCATGAAAGAAAAGACGTTGAATTTGGCGACTATCCACTAGCATGTCGATATGCTGAAGTGGAAATCGCTTTGGACTAGCTTTGTTCGATCTCTCGGAGTCAACACACATTCGACCTTTCCATCTTTCTTGGACAGTGTACTATGTTGGCTAGCCATTGAGGATACTCGAGTGACAAGGAAACCAATACGTTTGTTTTTGGACTTCCTTTAATTTTCTCACCATTTCGTGGATGAACTCTCCTCGCTGCTTAATCAGCGGACATTCCGGTTTTAACGGCAAGTGATGCTCTACTATTTGGTATCCAAACCCGCATGTCCGGTAGGACCAAGCAAACACATCAACGTATTCTTTGAGAAGACTTATCATTTGCCTTTGACATTGCTGAGTGAAGCTCCGATATTGACTTTTGTATCTTCCTCGAACCCAAGTTGATTGCTTTAGAGGTTCTTGTGAGGCTGAATGATCCTTTCCTCGTGCTTTAGTAGTCTAGAAATTTCATCCGGGATCTCTTCTTCAACTTCTTCTTCAGCGACTTCACAGGGGATTTCAAAGTTGAGAGAGCGTAGAGTTACTGCTTTCAATGGGTTTGCCCATTTGTTTAATCTGCATTTTTGATTTATGTTCGATTAAAAAAGTTTTTATCATCATTTTTTTGAAAGTTAATGTGAAAGTGTTGCAGATTAATTTTTCATTATGATTTTTTTTTGAAGATTTTTTTTATCGTGTTTTTAGGATTATCATTTAAAGGGTAAAATGAAAATAAACACGTAGAGTGGAAACAAAACAACGATTTTATTTATGTTTCATATGAATAGGCCCTAAAATACAAACTCATTTGTCTTGGGCAAGACAAAGAGAAATTATTTAAAAGCTAAACCCTATAAAACATCTCTTCGCTTTGGGCGAAGCGAGAGTTCAAAACAAAAAGCAAAGATAAACTACTTAGAGCTATGAACATTAGTCCTAACTTCAACAGTTTCCAATAGTAACGAACTCCTTGAAGTCGAGGTACTCGGGTAATTTTCCGCTTGGTTTAACCCTCGAGTAAACTTTGATTGTTGGTCGAAAGGTGCTTTGAAGACTGACGATGGCCTTTGCCTTTGGTGTCAAAGCGATCTTCTTGATTAATGATCGGAAGTATGAGAGATAGCCTTTGTACTTCCTGTTGATCTTTGTGTTGAATATCGATGTTCCTTCCAGTCTCCGAGTGAAGAGATTTGTTCGGCGACGCTTCCGATCGATCCCAGTCATACTCTTGATCTTCAAATGATCATGTTGATGTAGTGGTAACCGGATTTGGCTTGGTGAAATCCACAGACGTGTTGAAAAGAGATCTTCATTTGGGACCTCGATCCGTTGATTAGTTTGAGAAGACGAGTATTCCTCTTCGATTGACTAGGGTAGTCAAAGTCATCACCCCATCCTGTGGGTGGATATCTTCGATCCGGATTTTTGAGTCAGCGCAGAGTATTTCACCATGTAGTCGATTTGCCACTTGGTTCTCCCAAGGTATCCCAAACTTCAGTAGGATCGTGGATTTTCACGTTGTCGCAGGACATGTCTTTGAATTGATCACCGGCATATGATTCCTCTTGAGACACATATTCGTGGCTATTCAAATAAGTGCTCCATTCTTCGATTCGGATGGATCATCTTCATCCTCTTCAATGGTTACAACATTAACCCTCTGGAAAGGGTTTAAGAAACCTCCACTGGAAATACTTCCTTAATCAGGGGAAGTGCTTCATCTTTCTCTTGTTTTTTGTAGAATACGGGTGTGAACCCGAGTCCGGCTTTCGTTTCATTCTTGACAGGTTTGATAACTTGTCCCCATCCTCGAGTGTTGCCATCTTTCACCATTTGTGCCGCTTCTTTATATGAAGAGATAGATGATCTGTTTTTAGCAGATTCATCTTCTAACGGATTTTCTGGGAGATGCGGCGCTTCAATGTCATTGGCAGTTGAAGCAACTCGATTTTCAAAAATCATTCCAATTTTCAAAAACATTGAAATCTCCACCTAATTTTATTTGTTCTAAAAAGAACGGGAAAATATAGATAAAACCCACAAAGAAAAGGATAAGACGGTCTACAAAATTAAGAGATGAAGGTTCGGGAGTGGTTATGCAAGGGGAAGGTATTAGCACCCCTTACATCCATCGTACTCGATGGTACCCATTTAGTTCAAAATGTGGTTGTGTGTTAGTGTGAAATTTTTTACGATCTTCTAAGTTTGAAAATAGAAAGAAAGGGAGAAGAAATGTTTTTATTATTTTTGAGTTTGACACGGTTTTAGAACCGTGTCCCTACGTATTCCCTCGTGCAATGGGAAAGTCAAAACTCCGTAGTTCTTCTAGAAAATAATTGTTTGTTGATTGATTTTAAATGAAAAGACAAGTCGTCATTTTTAAAGGAGAAGACTCGTCTAACGTCCACAAGGTGTGATAAAGAATAAAGGACTACGCACCAACATGAGGGAGGGTTTGAGAACACCTCTAGTACTCAAGTGGAGAAGTCGAAAACCTTGGGAATAGAGGAAGAAGCATCTCAATTATAAATGAATCATGTCTAATCTTGAAAAGGGTTTAAAGGTAAAAGGGTGCTTGGACGCACAAAAGAAGTTTGAGTGAGTTGGAATTGATTTTAAATTGTGGATGACAAGTACCAAAATGTTGGGATGTCCTCTAACGATTCAATACTCGAGATTGGTGATTGAGGTCAACCGATCATCTCTCATCCAAAATCTTTATTATGAAAAGAGTGAGGTGAAACAAAGTTCACTTTTATTAAGTGTATGGAATAAAGTATTTAAGTCATTGGGTTACCTCTAATGGCTAAATATTTTACATTTTAATTAAATCGGTTGTCCTCTAACAATTTAATTAAATACCATAGCACCATGTTTTTGTTTTGTAGAAAATTGATTTTGAAAAAATAACTCGACGTTGGATCGAGGTTTGAGAAGAAGACTCGACGCTGGGTCGAGCTTTATTGAAAGTGTTTTAAATGCTTGGTGAATGGAGAAAGAATAGGATCGAGATAATTGTAAATAACAAATAAAATCAACAAAGCCCATACAAGGTGGCCATCCTAAGTATAAAACAATTAAATTACATGTGTACTAGCAAAGTGGGCTAGTCTACTATAACGACTAATTGGAACAATTAATCGAAATAGGCTCACTGTAAGAAAGCCCAGGATCAAGC
The DNA here is from genome assembly GCA_021764765.1 of Vicia sativa. Classification (NCBI taxonomy): domain Eukaryota; kingdom Viridiplantae; phylum Streptophyta; class Magnoliopsida; order Fabales; family Fabaceae; genus Vicia; species Vicia sativa. The sequence continues at coordinate 133,532,225 of CM038796.1, forward strand.
GTACATGTGTGCAATGTGTGGTCATCGCGACGCTTCGTAGCTTTGTCGACTTACGGGTTTAAAAATGATTCACAATTATTAGTTTAAAAATGATTTTTTTGGTTTTTGTGTAAGTGACAAATAATTAAATAATAAAGCAATAAATATTTACTAAAATTATTACAAACCATAGGGATGGGGATACAAATTTACAAATGGGGATGACGGAAATAAATTACAAGTCCAAACAAATGTAAAAGAAAAAATTAAATTAAATGAATTAAATTCATAAGAAAATAATAATTATTAAAAATTTAAGATCACTAAATTAATCCTAATAAAAAAAACTAAAGATATTAAAGTAATTCTAAAAACAACTACAAAGTCTAAGGTTATAAAAATAAATTTAAAATTAGTAAACAAAATCTAAACTAGATTAAAATTCTAAACTTACTAAATTAAATCTAAAAATAAAAATAAAAAAAATTCTAAAGTGCCTAACTAAACCTAAATTAAATAAAAATTATAAAATCATAAGATTAAATGTAAAATATATAAAGATTCTAATATTAGTAAATTAAATCTAAATCGAATAAATATTCTAAAGTTTACTAAATTAAATCTAAACTAAATAAAATCTTAAATTTACTTAATTGAATCTAAATCAAATAAAACTTATAAAATACTTAGAAATAGCAAATATTTTGACTACTAAAAAAATTAGTTCTAAACTATATATTTATTTTTTTGTACCTTTGAAACTTATCTTGAAGATCTAAAATATATTACTTGTACAAATCAACAAAAGCAATACCATTTCTAAAAAAAAACTTAACAACTAAAAATAAAAATAAATTTTTGTTCTTTTAAAAATAAAGTTTTGAGTAAATAAAGTAAAACTAAATTTTTGTATCTTTGAAAATTATTTTGAAGATCTAAAATATATTATTTCTAGTATCAATCAATAAAAGCAATACTATTTCTTAACAACTAAAAAAAAAAAATCTTTTTTATTAATAAACAAAATCTCTAGATAGAAAAGAAAGTATTATTATTATTATTATTATTAGTGTTCTTTAGGAAGAAAAAAAAAATATTTTACTAAAACAAAGATCTAAAATATTATAAAATTTGTAAAAGTATTTACAACAAATAAACTAAGATAGGCTAGAAGGGGGTGTATTAAGCAAAATGGGTGGTGTTGAATAGAATTGGACCGTTTTATTTATGAATTAAAGGCCCATGTGGAATAGTTTGTAAAGAAACCCTAGATCTAAAGTTGAGGCCACCGCTAGCTTATAACATTAACCTTAATAACAAAATTAATTAAAACCAAAAAAAGGATGAAATTAAAAAAAACAATTAAGAGTTGTCTCTCTCGCTTTCTCGCTTCACATGCTTCAAACATTCCTCTGCTTCTCGACTCGCTCCATCTCTATCGGCTCTCAATCTCTCATCGATCTCGCCTCGTTGATATGCTTTTGTTCCATCGCTTCGCATGTAACTCATATAGACAAAATAACCTAAACCCTATAAACCCAAATCACAGTTGTTTTAAGGTTTCAAAATTATAGCGGTGAAAAGAAAACGAAGTAGCAATAAGATCTACATCAAAGAAGAACAAAAAGAAACGGTACAAATGCTTTTACTTATCCGCTCTTCTTCTTCGATTTACCCGCTCGATCCGTGTTGGTTTCGGGTTGCTGCTTCGCGAAACTCGCCATCGGGTTCAGTTGAAGGTCGAGTGGAAATGGTGGAGCGAGGCAAGGTTAGGGATGACTATGTTTGATTTAAAGGTTGGAGTTATGAGAAGTTGAAGGAACGTGAAGAGTTCTGAGGGTTGTAAGGTAGTGAATGGTTGGATGAACTTGGTCGCTGCCGTTTCTAGGTGTCCTGTTAATGAAGGCCAAAGGTCGCTCCTGTAGTGACTAAGAGGTGAAGGGTTTTAAAATAGTGATGGCTGTGAGGTTAGTTTTAAGGTACAAGTAGTGGAGACAAATTGTACAATTTATTAGTTGTGAATTTGTAGAATTGAGATTGTGGAATGAGCAATTGTGAGGAGCCAGTCTGTCATTGTACTGATGTTTGTTGTTTTGCAGGTGGTACAAGAAATTGGTGGAGCAAGGAGGTAATGGGATGATGGTGGAGCAGAGAACTTGTATACAACCTGTACTGTTTTTTTTGTTTGAATTTTCTTTATAAATTTTGCAGGTAATACAAGAGGTGGGATAGTGGAAACTTACAACAAAACCCTTCATCTTGATTTGATCGATTTGATCGATGCAGCAACCTTATCAAAGACCAAATTTACTTTTTTTTCTTTGTAACAATAATCACTAACAATCTCTTAAAAAAACCTAATAATAATAAATAAATAAAATAAATAAATAAATTACTATTTTAACAACAAAAAATAATAATAATAATAATAATAATTTTAATTTAAATCCTATTTTATTATTCTATTTAATAGAAATCATTTAATAACTTGTAATCATAAAAATGATTAAAATTAAATATCATAATAAAAGTAGAATGAAAAGATACAAACATAAAAATTAATTAATCTATTAAAATAATGTAAATATGATAAAACAGATTTTGATACTAAACTATGATTTACCTAAAAAAGGAAATTAATGCTAATGTGTAAGAAAATGCTTTAATTGTCTTAAATGAAAAATTAAAAATAAAATAAAATAATATTTCAAAATAAAATCAATTTCAAATAAAAAAACTAAACTAATTGTTAATAAAAATAGAAAATATTTTCAATGAAAAAAAAAAGATTTTATTTAAATCAAAGTTCTAATCAAAAAAACAAAAATCAAGCATGAAATAATCTATAAATACAAACATAATTACTATTAAAAACAAAACATTGTTATTTAGAAAATAAAAAAAAATTCCTTTTAATTATTATTTCATTATTTAACTAATAGAAATTATTTAGTAAAACCTCACCAAATAATTATAATTAGTCAAATATTAAAATAAAAATTAAAGTCAAAAATAATGCAAATGCAAATGCAAATATGATTAAGACGATTTCAATGTGAAACGCATTTAACTACAAATTTACAATGCAAAGTTAAATACAAACTAGAAATTCAAAAAATATTATAAAGAATACAAATGCTAGTAAAATGCTAGAAATTAACTTAATCATTAACTAAAGATGTGTAACAAAATGTAAAATTGACTCTTTTAATATAAATACAATGCAAGTAGAGTAGCAGTGGTAAAATTTGGGTGCAACAATGCTTCCTATTTAAATATCTTCAACCAGATGATATGAAGATGATCAAGCTTCATATTGTCGCAGTGGGAGATAGTTAAATATCAAAAACCCAAAATTTTGCCCTGAGATGCAATGGGCATGCTGTGAATAAAATATAATGAGAAAGTGTTGAATGCAATGTTTTTTTTTTTTTACATATATTTTTTAATGATGCATGATATGAGACAGACTCTGCGAAAATTGTTGGAAAGAAACTGGAAATTAGAAATTTGTGGTAAATTGACTGATACAACACGGAAGACAAAACATCCAATAATGGCTTTGGATGAAAAAAAGACTCGACATCTAATAATGGCTTTAGATGGAGGGACTCGACATCTAATAATGGCTTTAGATGGAGAAAGATCACAATATCCAATAATGGCTTTGAATAAGGTGAGAAAGGCATGACACCCAATAATGGCTTTGGATGAAGGGACTCGATATCTAATAATGGCTTTAGATAAAAAAGGAATCGACATCTAATAATGGCTTTAGATGAAAAAGGACTCGACATCTAATAATGGCTTTAGATAGGGGAACTTGACATCTAATAATGGCTTTAGATGGAGGAACTTGACATCTAATAATGGCTTTAGATGGAGGAAGACCACAATATCCAATAATGGCTTTGAATAAAGTGAGAAAAGCATAACACCCAATAATGGCTTTGGATGAAAAAAGAACTCGACATCTAATAATAGCTTTAGATGAAGGGTGAAACAAAGCATCCAGGAATGGCACTAGAGTGACAATAGACAAACATCCAGGAATGGCACTGGAGTGGAAATAGACAGACATCCGTGAATGGCACCGGAGTGGACATCCGTGAATGGCAGAGTAAAGTAGATGACATCCGTGAATGGCACCAGAATCATCGAGTGAGACAGAATGTATTGATAGATGACATGACATCTGTTTTGGTAGGTACCAAGTAAGTTGGATTTTGACTGCAAGGTAAGACATTGACTACAATAAGACCTCGGGAAATGCAAATGAGGATAAACCACTCTTGCTATGCATGATATATGAATTTTGTGATGCATGATATATGAATTTTGTGATGCATGATAGTATGTAATGCAGACGTTTATGACAACGGAGATTGACTCTTTTATGGAGGTAAGATGGGAACTCTGATTCCTCAACACGGAGAACACTGCCAACTCTGCTTGGAGATAAAATGTCTTGAGAAACACTTCTAACGCACTTGCGAATTGTATTGAAATGGTGATCCTTGGAGGAAGGACTGCAGCGCTGTTTGGGGATTGTCCCGGATTAGCTAATTGTTGAAGATAAATCGATCATGGCTTCGATTTTTGAAATGACTGAGGGGAAAGGAGTGCCCCGGTATAAATCTTGAAATTGATCTTCTGTTTATAACAAATCTGATGATGACTTGCAATGAGCAACAAATCTTAAACTGATCCACAACAGGATCCGAAAAATACTTGCCCCGGATTAGGATCACTGACCAAGTTTCCTAACAGTTTGGACTTCCTTGATGATGAGGAAAGCTTGTTTGCAAGCAAAAATTGTTTATTCAAACATGGTAAATTTAATGCAAAGTTCATGCAAAAATTTTGAAATAAAAATTATTTTGGGAAATGATGTAATTGCTGTATAGAAAATGGATTGCTGGTTAAAACACAACGGTTTAAAAATTTAAAAGTAAAAGAGAAAACAATGGTGTAGATATACCAAGACAATTGTTTTACAAAAGACCTTAGGAATCATATTACGCAACCTTGTTGTAGTATGCTTTCAAAAGAAACCTGGCTTCAATTAGGTCTTTTGAGGGTTGTAACGTGGTCTGGTTCACGGTTTAAGAAATAAAGGATAAAGGCTCAAAATTTATTTGTACCCAACCCAATCTTCGTGATGTTCTTCAGTCCTACTCTCAGTTAAACTCAGATTGTGCATTTAGGTTCCAATAGATTTTGGACTTTACACTGATAGGAATGATGATGACTCAGAAGCTGATATATTCTTGAGATAACAGTCACTTATTTTTTGCAACATTTTGCTATTTGAGGACTTTTGTCAACTCCTGTTTGAATTTGTCATCCCTAACTTTTTCCTTAACTATTCTGTTTGAGATCACGGTCAGCGGGATGCCCCAATTTTTTTTGCCTAAGTTGCCTTTTAGTTTTAACTTGGCGGCTTTTTCTTTTTGATATTTTTTTTAAAAGACAGTGACTGCTTGACTTTCATGATTACGGGGAACCGTCATCACCATTCTTTGACTTGTATGACATCTCCAACACTTCTTGATGTGTGCGAAGGAAGCTTGATTGAATACAACCTTTGTTGAAAGGCGTCTTGAATAAATGCACATCTGAATTAGCTGAGAACTACCCTGCCCCAGGTTAAAATGCGGGTTTTTCGTATTGAAAGAAACTCCAACTTCTAGGCTCGAAGGGGTTGACAAAGGTTTAACTTCCTTATTTCTCCGGTGTTTGGGAATTGAAACAATGCCTGTATATCATCAGCAAAGTTTTATTCGAAAGCATACCAACATCAATTATGGGTATTTTGTTTTTATCATCCTCCCTCCAATCTTTGCAAAAACAAAAGTTTGGTAAAAAAAAAAATTAAACAGGGAAGATATATATTTTTGGAAAGAAAGCAGTAAATAAAAATTATTTGAATCAAAACAGTGCAATGCTCATTTCATTAAAATTAACTTGAAATTACAAACTAAATTTGAAAGCAACAATTTAAAATAAACAAAAGGAAATGCAAATTGGAAAAGAAAAATGGCCTAGTGACTAATCAGTTACAAGGATGAGCTGTCCTGTCTGAAACACTGGCTTTAGGAGGTGACTTGGGATATTCTGACCCGTCTTCAGCCACTTTTTCCTGGCAACGGATTATTGATAACATTTGGTGGAGGATCTCCAAAATTTATCTCCTTGCTTCTGACTAGCTCTTGAACCCTAGCCTTCAGCGCAGAGCAGCGTTCCAAATCGTGACCAGCAGCTCCTTGATGGAATTCGCAATGAAGATCAGACCTGAATCCGGCTGGGAGAGGATCTGGAGGAGTTAGAGGTCTAGTTGTGATTAGACCTAGTTCAACCAAATGAGGATACAATTCAGTGTAAGTTATTGGGATAGGGTCAAATTGACCCCTACTTCTTGCATTACGGTTCTGATTTTGTCCAACAACTTGGCGCTGAGGAATTTGAATTGGTTGAGCCTTGACTGCAGAAGTGACGACATCTACTTGTGCTTGGTCATAGTATTGAGGCTTACGGCGAGGTCCTCCTCTTTCAATTCTGACAGCATTAGTTTCACCTTCTTTCTTCTTATGGAAGCTTCCAAAAGATCTCTTGGCACCACCAGAGGGTTCACCAGCAACAGCCACTTTTCCTCTTTTAATTCCCTCTTCTAGCCTTTGGCCAATAGTCACCAAATCTGTGAAGCGAGAGGACACACTACCAATCATCTTCTCCCAATAGAAAAGGGACAAGGTATCCATAAACAAACCAGTGAGCTCCTTCTCAAATAAGGGTGGTTCAACTTGTGAGGCCAACTCTCTCCACCGTTGAGCGATTCCTTAAAAGATTCCTTATCACTCGAGACATATTTTGCAATTGACACGATCGTGAGCCATGTCAAGATTGTAGTGGTATTGTTTCATGAAAGCATTAATCGATCCCGAAGCATTGAATATGGTCTTTCTCAAGTCCCATATACCATTTCAATGAAGCTCCACTCAGCTGTCTTGGAAACAAGGATAAGAAGCTTGTCATTCCTCGATAAGGCATTTTCCAAGTACATCAAGAAATGACTTTTGGACAAGTATGCCCTTTGTATTTCTCAAATCGAGTTTTGAACTTACGAGGCATAACCGCATCGTAAACCAAACACATGTTCTCCAAGAATACCAAAGACATCGTTGTTTCCATAGCTCTCATCCTTCTTCCAAAGTCCGATATTGCTCATGACTTCTTCAAGTTCATCAAAATCTTCAAGCTCTTACTATGATGTCGTTGAACTTCAGACTTTGTAAGCTAAACGAGCGAGACCATACCCGTATCCACCAATACATTCGATAATCATCATCGAGATGTCCAAGTTATGACTAAGTCCACAGTCATATGTTCATCCTCCAAATTGGTCGTAGTCACATCGTGATCCACATAAGCTGGTCTAGTACTCTCATCAAAGCTTCGTGAGCAGTTAAGGAGTAAAGACAGATTGAAATTTTTGAAGGAGTCTCGTGATCAATTGGTCTACGACTGATATTCGCTCTTCTTGATTAGTTTCAGATCTCGTCAAAGTCTCGAGTTGATGTTGGTTCCATCAGAGAACCAATGTTTGTACCGGTTAACAATGGGAATCGCATGATTCTCCGAGGATATGTTAACTTGGTTTTGTTTAACAATAGGAGCTGAAGGCGATTTTGGTGGCAATGGAGCTGTATCGCCCACTTCGCTACTCGTCCGATTTCGATATATTGACATTAATGGAAGTGCGTGCATGGGTTTCTCTTCCCATCCTCTATCAAGGTTGCATTGTATCGGTAAGGAATTGCTCTAGTAGAACTGCACGGAACAGACTGTGGGCAAATCACCAAAGGAGATGTTGGAATGTTGGAACCATCAGTATGCTATCTCCACATGCTCGGGTATGTTGAAACAAGGGATCACAACGCTTACTTCGGATTTTCCGAGTTGATATCCGAGACTAAAAGCTCATGCGGAAAATGCCCTATTGTATTTACGCTATGGTCATCTCGGTTTCAGAATTTGTAAATCACCAATGTCTAACAAATGTTGAATATCCGCTTATGGTGGGACATCCATGGATATTCTTGAGCAGATATAGCAAGTCGCATAATTATGCTTAGTGAAGGTGCTCATGGTAATCGATGCTTCATGAAGATGCACTAAGTTTCCTTTGACTAAGTTTACATCCGTGACAAGGTACCGTATTTCTTAGCATTAGATTCACCGAGTGTCCACTATGGCTGGAAGTGGATTGGCTTGCACATTCGGACTTGTGTTTCAAGGAAAGAAGATTAGCCTTTACTAATCTCTCCCTTCAATGCTATGCAATGCTCAAGGTCATGGCCCGTGCCCTTGGTGAAAAGGGCAAGATACCTTTGTACCACCATGGTAGTTTTTCGTGCACCGAGGTGGTAACCTTGTCTCGATTAGATTCCTTTCTATAAGCGCAGGTAAAGTTCGTGTACGTCATGGGAATTGGGTCGAACCGAGTGACCCGAGGCGACGGTTTTGGTTGTGGAACCGAGCCTGCTGACGAGGCGTTGAGTTTGTTGATTTTGTTGAAATCATGGAGCAATTCGTGTTCGAGTCGTGTTGATGCGGCGCTATGGCGCTACCGTCGTTGTTGAATGACATTCTGCGTGGTTTCTGGATACCATTCCTACGCCATGTTCTTTTTCCTTGGGAAACCGGTTCCAACTTTCTTGGTATTACTAGAAGATCCTACTTCCTTGGTTAGACGTCCCGTCCGAACCCTTCTTCTAGTCGCATTCCCATGCTTACCATTTCGTTGAAGTCACCGGAGCGCTTAGCGATCATTCGCTCATAGTAGAATGAGTTTAGAGTATTCAAGAATACCTTAGTCATCTCTTTTCTTCCAAGGGCGGGTTGATTGCGAATTTCCTCCATCGCAAGATATTCCTTGAATGTCTCTCTTCCTTTGAGACATGGAGCGGAGTTGATCCCTATCGAGCCATATCCAAGTTGAATTTGTATTCACGACTAAGGCTTTACCTAAGTCGTTGAATGATTGGATATTCGTGGTGCCTAAACCCATGTACCACTTCAAGGCGGCCGGTGAGACTATCCCGAAGTAATGAATTAACAAATGATGATCCTCATTACGTAGACATTTTCCTAGCATACATTGTAAGATGACTCGAGGACAAGAATTCCTTTGTATTTTTAAAAATCCGGATTTTGAATTTCGCAGTATTTTACACGAGGGACCTAAGAGATCCTGGCGCTTTTCCCAAACAATTTTTTCCTTGAATCGCTTTTTATCTCAAGTTGCATTTTGAGGAGTTGTTCTGGAGATTCTCCATTGAACCACGAGCGCTCGTGCTATTTCCCGGAGTGTGATGAACTTCGTCGGTGGTAGTAGTGTACTACGAAGTCGAGTTCAACATGATCGGTTGAGAAACCGACATTGTTACTTGTGGAAAAGTTATTCCACGCTGTGGAGTGAACGTAGCGCTTTTCCGCAGCAGGTATTTCAAGCGAGGTTGTTTGAGAAGTCGGTTGGCGAACTCCAATGCCAAGTTAAAAGGCATTCCCCATGGATAGCCCTCCGCATGCCGAAGGTGAACTACCGATCGCGACAATTAAACGGAGTAGTAGTATCCTCTCAAGTTGCTATTTGGTTATGACCGCCGATGTCGCTTGTTGACTTATGCGTGGCGAGTTGACCAAAGATGTGAGTCTTTCCACTTCTTCTTGTAGCGTAGTTACAGACACGAGTTCAACGCTTTCTTGCTCAAAATTCTCCATTACTTTTCTTCTTTTGATCCGTATCGACGCTCGAGTTGGCTGCGGACGTAGTCGAGAAACTCTAAGACGCGACAGCTTGACAATTTTTCTATCTGGAAAAGTGACAATTCAAAACCGTGAATGATTAGACTCTAGATGATAGACTTAAATGCAAAGTATGATGCATGAATATGATTGTAAAGAAAAGAAATTTCCAAAGAATTTACGCTAAACGAGATATTTTCGCAAATATTTGGATGGAAAACACGAATTTTATTGATTAATGAAGGAAGATTACAACAATTGTTTTTGTGGAGCATTGCTCACACAAATGATACAATAAATGATAAAATTACAAACTAAATTAAACTAAATAAACATCTTCGCGGATGACGATCCAAAGGCTTGATGCGCTTTTCGTGATTTCCTTCCCATAGTGAGCTTTTAGTTTGGCTTTCTCGCTTTTAGCTTGCTAATGACTCTTCCACTGTGGAGCGGGTCATTGGTTGTCATTTCCTCAAGCTTTCTTTTCCTTTCTTTGACGATTTCGGATGGCGTTATCCTTCCCGCGAATCTTCTCATCTTTCTCCATGAGCCATTCATCCCGAAGTAGAGCGCCTTTTCATGATCTTTGACTTGCTTCTTGAGCTTCTTATTCTCAAGGTTAGTCTTAAGGAATTTTCTTTCCAAAGCTTCTTTCTCAAACCTTATCTTGGTCAAGGCTTGGTATTCTCCACAGCTTCAACGGGAAAATTTGTCGATTTGGAGGCGATCGAGAACATGGGATCCTCATAAGCGTAAGGCATTCAAATTCTTCGCTTTTTCTTTATCCAAGAAGTGTAGGTTTCATGGCTACAATTCTTTGCCTTACCTTTCCTTTCTTTCTGATGTGATGCCAAGCTTTGATCATCCTAGCCTTCAATCCTTGGGAATCCTCTCCTTCATGATAGAAGTAGCTTTCACCGAAACCGGAGGTTTACCGTAATTTGCGATCCGAGCTGACGCTTTGCTAGGAATGGGTTGTAGTTGATTCCTCCTTTCGTACTCAATGAGACGTACGCTGGCAAATTCTCCACACTCTCAATGATTTCCATCTCATTGTTTGCCAAGGTATACCAATGGATATCGCTGCTTGTAAGAGACATGAGTCTTCCGGACCAATGCCACTCGCCTTTGTTTTCGCGGAAGATAGGAGATTTAGGCAGTGTGAGACAATCCATTTGAAAACAGAGGTACACAACACACGATAGTTCCGTCTCCTTGACGATTCCTATGATGAATAGAGACGACGTATCACCAAGCAAGGTGGGAACGGATTTCCAATCGAAGATCCTTATGGCGCTGATATCAACGAAATTTGGGACGCTGGGAAACAACACCAATCCATAGAGGAGTAAAGCTAAAATAGCTTCAAAGGCTACCATACTACCGGCTTCAGAGAACTTGAGAGCCTTCTCCATTAGGAACTTTGAGGTCAGTCCCAAGAGTTTTCCTCCGTAGTTAGGTTTTGTCTATCTCGTATTTCTTTAAGTGAGTCATTGTTGCAATGACTTGTGACTTAGGAATGGCTTCCAAACCATTGAAAGGCACTTTGTCCGACATCGAGATTCCTAGGATATGCGCATACTCTTCCAAAGTAGGCATCAACGATAATCGTGGAAAGTGAAAATGATAGACCGATCGTAGAATTGAACGAAGGTTTTGAGAAGTCCTTCATCAACGTTAGCGCTCAAAGAGTTAAAAGAGTTCCATAGCGTCAAACCGAGGGATCTTCTACCAAGGATGCTAACTCTTTCAACTTTCCTACCTAGAATCCTAAATCGTATCTTTGGTGAATCTTCCTCCGACGTCCATCACTCTAACCTAAAATATTTTACAAAGAAAAATCTCTAAATTCTTTGGAAATGAGAGAGAAAATGAAGAAGTTTTTTGTTTTTATGAATGAATGAATGCAAACATGGTTAGTAGTTATACACACGGCAAGCGTCAAGTCACGAGCATGAAGCCAACGATAAGAATCAACGGGTTAAGTTCTAAGGGCTTATTCATCCGTGAATCGGTTCTATCGATAATACAGCTCAACACCCTTCAAAACATTATTGGATTTGTTGAATACCGATGGTCCAATAATATTTTCAAGAGAAACTCACCGATCGTAGTATCGCATGACAATTACTAGGCTTACACCGAATAATTTCTTCACTACATCCTAATGGCCGTGATGGTTTATGTGTTCTACATCCACTCACTTCTTAAGTTCCCCGAAAATACAAATGCCTTCGCAATTACTTGCTTAAACACAATACCCTCAAGACAACCTCCATCGCAGGAAATATTAAATTGAAAGCATTGAATCGCTCACGATTAATATCTCCACCTAGATCTTAAAATGTTTCTTAAATCCGGTTAGATTTCTTTCCATCAAGTGAAATCGCAAACACACAATAAAGAAAAATGATATATGCAAAATATGAAAAGCTTATCCCTTTCTTTTCTTTTGAAAACAAAAAGCTTGGTGCTCTCAAGTAGTAACGCTTTTTGAAAAATCAAAGTTTCAACGTAATCCCCAGCAGAGTCGCCATTTTTCCCTCGTTAAAAGGTGACGTTACGAGGATGCGAACGTGAGTTCGGATCTTCCGCACGCAACGATTTAAATCTTTTGATTTGTTTATAAAGATGCCGAGCATCAAGCTTTATTATTTTCAACACAAGAAAGATGATTTAATGATTATGAAAAGGGAAAGTGAAATACCCTCAATTGATATTGGTATGCGAACGACTAGCGCAAACTAGACATAACGCATCGGGGAGATTCTCGAGTAAGGGGATTGGTATATAAAGGAATAGATGGAGCACCCTAAATATATGTAGTTATCTACTTTATATATGAATATGTTTGATATGTTGTGTGTTTTTTAATTGCTATTTCTATGATTGGGAAAGTTTCTCCTTTGGATTTTAAGAAACAGTAGATTATGTGGGATTCTAGGTTTTGTTATTATTGTGCTCGCAAAGATCTGTGGATCCTCTGCATACATATCCCCTAGTGGGAATCAGAGCATTTGTAGCTCGGATCTACAGGGTTCTATGGTTTGTTTGGTCCGAGGGAGATAGAAATTTGCCGCAAGGATGAGACTCAGGCTCACGTATTCTCAAAAGGATGTTGAGAAAGTCGAGCAATCGTAGTTCCCACTTATGCTAGTGGAAAGCAACGGATGTTAGTAAGAGATGCATAAATGTCATCTTAATGAAAAATGTATCTAATCTATTTTATCACATACATTTTTGAAAAGTTGTTTGATTGATAAAATCTTTCATCGTAAGTATTAGGTGTTTTGCTTGAGTGTACAAGCGCTACTACACTTACATGTTTAAGAAAGATGTTTGAAAAAGATGATTGAATCTTTAAATGTAAGTATTAGGTGTTTTGCTTGAGTGTACAAGCGCTACCACTTATAATTAAGAGATGTTTTTGTTTGAAAATAGTTTGAAAAGTTTGAAAAGTTTTGATCTGATGTGATGTGATAGATGAGATACTTCTTCCATAGAGATGATAGATGTCTAAATCTCAAGGAGAAATTGATTGATTAAAGGGATGCTTTTAAGAAGCCCATGGGTCCTTGTATTGTAAGCCCAAGAGGAGGCATCCGAGGGTCATCGAGGTCATCGAGGGTCCTTGTATGAAGCTCAAGAGGAAGCTATAGGTATGGTTGCTTTGGCTTGAAAGGGATTTCACCGAGAAATCATCCTTTTCAATAAGAGCAATTTCACCGAGAAATTTTACTCTCTGGGAATTTGAAAGTGATTTCACCGGAAACCATCCTTTCGTGGTTCTATCTTAGCTGGTGATTCTTTGTATTGGAAGCCCAAGAGAGGCTGTTAAGAGATTTCGCCCTTTCATTGTATGATGCCCAAGAGAAGGCTAAACTCAATGAGGAGTTCTTTGAACGGCCCAAGAGGAGGTCGACTCAACAGGGAGTGTTGTCTTATACGGCCCAAGCGGAGGCTAACTCTCGGGAGAGTTTCTTTGTACAAAGCCCAAGAGAAGGCCGAATCATGCCGGGATAAGTTATCTTGTATGAAGCCCAAGCGGAGGCTAAACTCTTGGTGATGAGTTGTCTTGTATGAAGCCCAAGCGAGGCTATACTGGGGAACCTATTGATTAGTCTAATTGTTATGTTATTTATTAGACTATTGTATAAACAGTGTGTGTGTGTGATATGTATTCAGTGAGTTTATGAAGGAAATATAAACAATGCATGATGTTTATTTACGTAGTTTATGAAATATAAACAAGTGTTTGTGAAACGAACGCTTGAAACGAGCGTAACTTGATTATTCACAAGTTTGAACTGTACAAGGAAATGAATATGTACACGAACAAGTTTTTATGTACGCATAAAGATGGATGTACATAGGAGGTTGGACTTACACAGAAGGGAGGCCCATTGATTTGAAAGTAGTTTCACGTGGAATAATGCTCCTTTCAATACCAATGGTATTCAAGTAAAATGTATGATGAAATGTAAATGATTGATCAAAGTTTATCCGTAAAAGTATTTTCAAAGAAAGAGTATCCATTATGTATGATAAAAGTTTTGAAAAAGAAGTATCCGTGTTATGTATGATAGAAAGTTTTGTATGAAAAGTTTTGGTATGTACAAAGAAAATATACACAAAGACTGTGAATATACACAAGTGATGTGAAAACAAACGATCAAGTTTTCTGCATTGAGTATAAAAGGAGTATTCAGATATATGTATGAAACTTTGTAAAAAGTATTTGACAAAAGTTTGATATGTACAAAGAAATATTATGTACATAAAAGAATGTTATGGGACTTACACCGTGATGGAGGCCTATTGGTTAAAAAGAAATTTCGCTCAGGAGAAACCTTCCTTTAGAACCAATGGATTCGGCGCATAGACAAACGAATGAAAACAAATGAAAGAAATTTGTTTACGTTTGAATATTAACAATGATGATTTGAATATGTACAAAGAAAGCTAAATATGTACATAAAGGATTGGGACTTACACCATAAGGGTGGCCCATGATCGATCGAGAAATTTGAGAAGAAACGAATTCAGTTTTATCGTTTTGAATTGGATTGATCATGGTAAAAGATGCAAGTTTGATGAAATGTTTTGAAAAATGATTTGAAAATGTTTTGAAATGTTTTGAAGTGTGAGGCTCATTTATGAGAAGTTTTGAAAAAAATCGGAAGTCGAAAACTTGAAAAATTCACCTTTTAAGGAGGTTTGAAAAGTGTTCGTAACATCGCTTTCTCGATTAAAATTTAATCGATGAAAATATTTTGGATTTTTTGACATAATCATAAAATATATATATTAAATGACAAGTGTGCAAAAAATCATCTCAAAATGAGAAGTTTTGATTGGTTAAAAAAATTGTTGAAGTTTGATAAAAAAAACATGAAAATATGGAAGTTTTGTAAAAAAGGATAGAAAAAATGGTCTTGCTGGGTTTTGAACCCATGACCTTGAGGTGTACCACGTGGAAGAAAGAACTAAGAGCAAGCAGACAACCACTAGGCCAACGCGTTTGAATGTGTTAGTGGAAAATGACACGCGTTGATATCATGTTGGATTATTTGAATTTTAAAATGAAGAACAATGAAGAACACGCAATTCTCGGGTTTATAGTTTGATCTTCGAATCTTAAATCCCGCTCAAATCTTCGCTTTCAACCAAATTGAGTGAAACAAAACCAAACTTGATCGGTTTTTCACCACGAATATGATAGTAGTCTGTTAATTTCATTTATTTTAAGCCCGTAATGATTTTGATTCAAGAACACTTATGAACCCTAAACCGATTTTTCAAATTAAATGATGGATTGTTCATGATTGTTTGATTTTGTTGAGGGCTAATGGTCGTTAGAGGTGCGTAAAAGGATCGCCAAGAGATTTTCTCAATTGGTGCAAGGAATATGGAGTTTGAAGTTCGTGCATACCGGAAAAGTTGAGATCGAATTGCTCTAGAGCACTTCCGCTTGTTATTTCTTGATCTTTAGAGCACCAACGGCATGTAGGATCGTGTATGAATGGTCCGCACCTCATGGAATTGCTTGATAACTCTAACCAAGTCGACTCGCATCAACGAAAAATGAAACCTGATTTTGTAAATCGTGTTACTGTTGTTACTAATGATTTGGATCACTCATATGATGTATGGTGATGATGTTCAATGGATTAGAACTCAAGTTGTCCACTCCAAACTCAAAATCCGATGGCTATGGCAGTTTTGCAAGCTTTGGAGCATGAAAGATGAAAACTGATTTTTAGTTTAGTTCATGTTGATTTTAAGTTTGCAACAAGTTCCATAGTGATTATGCAACATGTTGGACACCAATATTTATCATGTTTTCAATTGATTTTCAAAAATGCTATGTTTTCTCAATTTTGCACTAATTGCTTGATTTTCAAGAAAGTGGAAGAAAGCATGTTTTTGTGAAGTTTTTTGGTGTGCATTTCTCTTGAATTGGTCATCCTTTTATAGGCAAGAGATTCTGAATTGTTAGGCACAAGGTCATGGCAATTGGATAAATCATGGATTGCTTAAGGGGCAAGAAAGGCTTTTTACCAAAAAAGGAAACTTCCTTTTTTCACCATGTGCTATATTTTCACAATTTGATCCAATCTTCAATTATATCCTCTAGGCTGATATTTATCAGTTTGATCATCCACTTGGCAAGGCTAGAAAGCTTCTAGATGAAGAAACATAAAAATGACCTATAATTTTACAAGTTTGTACTTGAAAACTATGGATTTTGGAGCTCTAAATTTCAAATTCAAAAGTGTAGCTAGACTCCATGGATTTGAGCGTTCTTGGACATTTTGGAAAGATTTTTCCATGATCTACAACTTTCATGTTTTGAGTTTTTTCAAATTCCAATTGGAACTAGGTGAAAAAATGGCTTGAAGTTTGGAAAAAATGTGAAATTTCAACACTTAGAAATTTTTCTAAGTTATAGAAATTTTGACTTTTTGTTGACTTTTCCAAATTCTTTGATTTTTTATGATCATGATGGATCATTTGAAGTATTTTGATGATTGAAAAAGTTTTGTTTTGAAAAATTTGACCAAAAGTCAAAGTTTGACTTTTCTCGGTGATGAAATTTCATCGACGCTTCGAAATCGATCGATGAATTCTATGAACCTCTGTGATGTTTTGAATCCAGAAATTAGGTCAAGATGTTATATCTAAGATATAATGACCAATCTCTATCCAAAAGAGTCAATCACTGTTCAAAAAATCAGAGAATGCATATGCTCGACCAAAACCCTAATTGGTCGATCCTCGATTGATCAGTGAAGAAAAATGGATATCTGAGGATCGAAGGCTGATGATTTGATCAAGATAGATCAAATGGAGTGAGAAAATCTCAAACCCTAATTAGTTAGCTCTTGAATCGATGAAAATCGATGAAACCCTAATTTTGACCGTGAATGCTATACCCGACACGCGCTTGAACTGTTAGTTGTGCAACAATGCAAATGTAAGGTGGTATATTAGGTCAAAATTTGGGGTATGACACAATGCTGTCAACAATAAGTTACAATCATCCAAACAAAATTGGGAAAAGGAAACAACACAAGAACAAGAAAAATAATAGGGCAAGGAGCAACATCTCAAGTGCTTTCTCCGTAGAAGCAATGGAAGGAAGCATCTTCGTAACCTTCTTCACAGCAGCCATCCTGAATATCATCATCTTCAAGATCACCAACAACATCACTATCGCCTTTCCTTCATCCTCAACCTCCGTATCCCGCCTAGTGAGAGATTAGCTCTTCCGCACTTTGCTTTCGCTTCAAGCTCCTTGCAAGTTGCTCTTAGCACAACAATGACATTTGCCTTCGGAGAATTTCTTTGATGCTGATGTCTCCAGATGTCATGACAATGTCTGGGACATGCTTCCTTGAAACAGTTTGTAGTGGAATCCAAGAGGGGCTCTACACATCGCATCTCTTTCCTAGAACATCGTGAAATTGGTCAATGATAATTCCACATGAGGGAGGAAAGGCTATAGGTCCTTTGATTGCATAGCTTTCAAAGATGCTTGAGGGTCTGAAATATGTATGATCCATAGTCAAATGCAGTACCATCGCATATATGAATCTTCCCAATCCATTGAAATGGTGGATTTGTGATTGGTTGGGACCCGCCATAAAGACCAATCTTATGTAGTATGGCAAATTTGACACTCAACTTGCTTTGAGAGTTTTTCCTTTGACACTGTCTTACTTGATTTGCAAGTGATGGTTTGACAAATCTTGTTGTCGGCCTCCACTGGCCGAGTATTATCGATCTACCGTGAATGTTGATCACATTTGGAGAAAACTGCACTTTCCTCCCTCTCACATACACGCCGGTAGTCATCGAATTCCTATCCCCACATATTTGTGAGATTGACAATAACCTCTCTCACCAAAGCTTCATAAGCTGAGAGCTTCTTCACTGCTTCATCCCCGCCTCCTTAATCAGTTAACAATCTCCTTGCATTCTAAAGCACTCTTGTTCAACTCTCTTCTAGTGCAACCTCTTTAAGCAAACATACTTCCACCTTCCAAAGACTTTCAGGATGATGAAATGAGATGTTATCAATTGTTACTTCAGCACCTTGGAAAGTTTTCCAAGAGTTGGCTTCTTTCTTGAATGTATGTCGCTGAAATTCTCCTCAACATCAAACTCGTAGTCATGATCGACTCCTGTGTTCAGTTCCTTCCTCTTTTAACAATAGGTGTTCTCTTTGTCTAGAGTCACCAGCAACAGCTTTTACTCTACATTTCTTTGTAGAGGTTCCATTTGGAATACTTTTCATCTTATGCACATCTTCCACACCCTTTCTTTGATGTATTCGTGAGACAAATTGTTTTCCTTTCTTCTCATCATCCTCTTTGCAATGCTAGGATTAACATTGGCAATGAGGTCGTGTCCGAGAACACTTCATCCGTGTCTATGACGGGTTTCATTCAAATTCTCATAATCTTGAACAGGAGACTTTTCAAGATTATCACCAACTGGTTTCTCTGGGTCTCTTCTAGGATACTATCAGAGATATAGTCAGCAGGGGTTTCATCAGAAATACATTTAGCTGGAGATTCCTAAAGAACATCATCAGAAATCACATCTTCATTAGCAGCGGGGGTTTCATTACAAGCATCATTAATACTCACTTCAGAGTCTTTAACAGAAGGATCAACAACATTCTTGACAGAGAATCAATATGATCACCGATGTCTTGATATTCTCTCGTGACATTCGATCAACCGCTAAGCTGGGCTAGCGACTTTTCATTTAGAGGGATCAAACCCTAGGAATGCATTGGTCTTCATTGAGGATCCCGGTTACCAATCTAGCAATGGCTATATGCACACCCTAGACTGTGTTTACCATTTCGAGGGAATGTAAGAGGATGGCATGTAAGTCTTACCGTAGGTGATGTCATGCCCTTCTTGCATTCCTTGTACGCAATTTCTTGACCTTTCTCGGTCTCAGGCCATTGCGCCGCAGATGAGTGATTCTCGAGCTTCAACATGCACGCCATCAAGATTTGCCCTAACTTCATCCATGGCGTGAGATGATGAACCGTATTTTTGAGAAGATGAAGATGATGAAGACATATTTTGCTGGAAGATTTTGAGGAAATGAGAGCGAGAATGGCAGAGGTTTTGAAAGTTTCTTTTAGATAAAGGAAATATGATACTTTCAAAAGAAGAAACTATTATATGAAGGAGTCTCTTCCTATTCTTGGACCTTTAAAAATAAGAGGAAAATACTTAAATAACCTACTTATAAATACTTGAAGAAAAAGATCCTTTCCATTCCTTGTTGTATGCAAGGTTAATTGCTACAATTCCTCATTTGGACAATTACCCAACTTGCCCCTTAACATTTTAAATCGACTAGTCTCAAGCACTTTAGTAAGTAATACAAGACAATGTCATGACATCCTGTATGACATTGTATTCAACAAGATCTCGCTTCATCCAGATCATCCGAGAATAATTGCTACCAATGCTATGTGATCGGCCTCAACATTGTACAGAATACACGCTTGCTTCACGACTCAAGAAACAGATGGTTTCTCAAGATGAACCATCCTTCAAAAGAGCTTTCACAAGCATTTATCAACACTTTCTTCACTTATTTTCTTGGACAACTTCAAGTGTAGGAGCAGGAGTCCTTTTATGGTCGACATTCTTCATCCCACCCCTTGACAATCCTCCTTGCATATTTGCTCAGTGAAAGTCAGGTTGAGACTTCCATTATTGTGTCTGACATTCCTCCAAACACTATGTCACCAACATAAATTTGAATCACCATTGTCTTTCCTCCTTTATTCTTGAAGGAGAGAATTTTATCCAAGACTCTTTTCCTATATCCTTTATCAGAAAGTAGCTTGGTCAGCCTATCATACCAAGCCCTAGGAACTTGCTTCAGCACTCTAGAAGTGGTCAGATGTCTAGACATTGGTTGTGACATCCTGGTTCGCTTTCCAACATTACACTTATCACAGATTCTCCCTTTATCAGTGTGAAGTCTTGGTATCCTTCTGACTGCCTCCATGGAATTGATTTTTTTCATTCCTCTGAGGTGTGGATGACCAGATACTTGCTGCCACAACTTTACTTCCTCTTCATCTTTGTCTGTGGAACTCATAGATGACAGAGTGGTGCTCTCAGATTTCCACTTGTAGCAGTTATCCTTTGATCTGACTCCTCTCATATCACTACTTGATCACCATTGATTACAAGACATTCAGACTTAGTGAAGCTGACTATGAATCCCATATCACATAGCTGACTTATGCTAACAAGATTTGCAGTCAAACCTTTTACAAGCAATACTCCATTTAGGCTGGAACCTGCATCATTGAGTTTCAATACCTTTGATTTCTCCTTTGGCTCCATCTCCAAAAGTAACAAAGTCGGTAGAGTGATGCTTAACGTTATTGAGAAGATTCCTGCTCCACCATGTGATTGGAACAACCAAGGTCAAAGTACCAATCTTTCTGGTACATACTAAGGGAAGTGTTAGCTACCGAGCAAATTTTATTCTTCCACCGCTGAGAGTATGATACCGCTGGTTTTAGGCTTCACGAAGACCCTTGATTAGGATATCCATGTAGCTTGTAGCAAAAGATTTTATGTGACCAAACCTTCCACAATAATGACACCTCCATCTTTGAAACTTTTTGTTCATGTTTCTATGATTTTGATGTTGCACCAAATGTTGTGACATCTCGCTTTGACATTGGTCCATTAGGTCGTTCTTCCTTTTTATTAACAAACCTCTTTGTCTCCACATATCCCCGAGGCGCACCTATTCCTTGACTTGTGGTATGACATCTTCTTAGTCATTGACTTCCTGTGTTTGTTCCATTCTCGGTTATTAACAACTCTCTTTGCACCATATACCCCGAGCGCATTTCTGCTTTTGGGTCAGGACACCGCTTTGACATTGTTTTCCTATGTCTATTATTCTTGATGTCACCAACAGTTGCTTTTCACCACATATCCTAGACCATGCTTATTTCCTGATTCTCGTCCAAGTCAAGAATTTCTTCCAACTTATCAAGCATCAGATGTCAACATTTTGATGATTTGACATCCGATCGTTTGGAATTCAAGATACTAATATCACTATTGAGGTGATTTATAGTAGCTGTGTTTTCCTCTTTCTCAGCCTCCATCTTCACATTCTCAGCTTCCAACTTCTCAATCAGCTTCTTCTGTTCTTCATTTTGCTGACATGCTTCTCCATTTTTTATACATAGCTTCCTGTAGTTTTCAGCAAGCTCTTCAAATGTCACTTCCTCATCACTAGAATCCATATCGAGTTGTACACCCAGAGAGCAGTGACAAGTTTGGAACCTTCTTCCTTAGATTCACTTCCTGAATCACCATCAGACCAAGTGACAGCCATTCCTTTCTTTTGTTTCTTTAGAAAGGTGGGACATTCAGCTCTAATATGTCCAAATCCTTCACATTCATTACATTGGATTTTACTGCCTTGACTTCCTTTTTCTTCTGACTTGGATCTTCTGCTGGAATCATAAGATCTGCTGATGTCAGATGCAATGTCCTTGACATGTGACCTTGACTTTGGATCAATTCTCCCGATCGCTTTGTTGAACTGCCTTCCAAGCATGGCTATAGCTTCGTATATCTTCCTCATCTTCCTCCTTGCATCCTCTTCGTAATTGGATACAAGTGCTATGCTCTTGTTCTTCTTGTCACTTCACCGATTCCCATCTCAAAAGTCATAAGAGATCCTATCGTTCTTCAACCTTCAAGGTGTCGATGTCCCGAGCCTCCTCTATTGCGTTGACTTTCATTGCAAACTTTAGGCAAGGATCCGAGAATCTTTCTCACCGCCTTCTTCCGACATATTTTCACCAAGTGCTCCCGAGGCATTGGCAATTTCCAAAATATTCATGTGAAATTCATGAATATTCTCATCTTCCTTCATCTTCAAATTCTCAAATTTGGTAGTGAGCATCCAAGTCTTGACATCTTTACCTGGATGTTCCTCATGAGTAGTTCCAGAGTGTCCCAAACATCCTTGGCCACCACATTGATGGACCAATCTAAAGATGTTCCTGTCAATACCATTGAATGTAGCATTCAATGCTTTAGAGTTCCCTAGAGCTAGCTCTTCTTCCACTTTGCTCCATTCCTCGTGTTTCAAGACAAGAGTCCCATCTTTCTCAAGCTTGGTGGGATGTTTCCATCCTTTATTAGCAGCTCCAAGCTTTAATGTCCATCGATCTTAAGAAGGCAACCATACGAGGCTTCCAAGAATCATAATTAGACCCATCCGTAATAGGTGGTCTCCTCCAAATCCTCCTTCTTTATCCATTACGCCGTAAACTATTATCCCTAGATCTCACCCCAAACAAGGTGGTGCCCGCCTAATGCCAATTGAAATTTCAGCAGATACGTGATGTCACAAAGAATGTTATGACACAAGATCCGACACTATGTTAACAATTCACACAAGAATACATAAAGCAAAGAAAGAACACAATAAGTTGTTCACCCGGCCTCGGTTCAACAAACTACATCCGGGGCTACCAAGCCGTGGAGGAAATTCACTATTAGTAGAATTAATTCAGAATAAACCACCGCTTATCTCATTCACTTAAAACCCACCCAATGCAACTTCAACCTAAGTCCTACTTAGATCCGAGTACCCACTCACTCCCCTCAATCAAGCAGTGATATCAACTTATTGACTAATTGAATTGTGAAGACACACTTCAATAAACTATCTTGATCTCGCTTCAAAGCTTTCAATCAAGAGACAAACACTGTGCTTTAAAGCTTTGAGTGATAAACTAAACTTACAACAAATCCTAGTCCAATGCACTTATCAATTGATAGTTGCTTGGCTCACAAGAGAAACTAGAATTACAAATACCAACGTTATAAATCCTAACAAAGACAATAACAAGCTGCTATCTCTTCAATATAATCCAAGGTCGCAAAGACAGTAAGTGGTTCTTTTCCTTTATAGAAGCCCAAACTTCGCTTGGGCTTCCATAAAGATAGCTAGGGTTCACTTAATTTAATCCTAAAACATGGTCTTTTCAACAACCAATTTAGGTTTAATTAAGATTAACCTAGAAGCCACGTGAGCATGCTTTATAATAACGTAAAAACAATATTTAGCAACAACAAACTTCCCGAAAAATCTCAGAACAAACAGATTCTCATGGTAATGTATCACACATCGAATGTCATAAGATGTTATGACATCGGATCGTTTTCCAGCATTTCCAAAGATGCCTTAGCTTCCAGCCTGAAATGTCTTTTAACATCCTTAGCAGGTAGGATTTATCTTCAATCTCTGAATGTCATGACATCTATCATGACATTGCTAAAGCCTAGTTTTACCAAACATAATGCCAACTTAAAAACACTAACAACTTCAATTTTACCATATTTTTTGAAGACTTATATTCACTTCAAATTTTCTATGGACTTATATTCACTTCAAATTTATCAGATTATCTTAAGATTTATGTTCACTTCAAGTTTAACCATATATTCTAAAGACTTATATTCACTTCAAATTTCATCTAATTTTCTGAAGACTTATATTCACTTCAAATTTATGAGATTATCTTAAGATTTATGTTCACTTAAATTTTGACAAGATTTTCTGAAGACTTATTTTCACTTCAAATTTCATCACATTTTCTGAAGACTTATATTCACTTCAAATTTCATCAGATTTTTCGAAGACTTATATTCACTTCAAATTTTATCTAATTTTCTGAAGACTTATATTCACTTCAAATTTATCAGATTATCTTAACATTTATGTTCACTTCAATTTTAACCAGATTTTTTGAAGACTTATATTCACTTCAATTTTCACCAGATTTCTGAAGACTTATATTCACTTCAAATTTGTCAGATTATCTTAAGATTTATGTTCACTTAAATTTTCACCAGATTTCTGAAGACTTATATTCACTTCAAATTTCTTCTAATTTTCTACAGACTTATATTCTCTTCAAATTTATCATATTATCTTAAGATTTATGTTCACTTCAATTTTAACCATATTTTCTGAAGACTTATATTCACTTCAAATTTCATATAATTTACTGAAGACTTATATTCACTTCAAATTTCATATAATTTACTGAAGACTTATATTCACTTCAAATTTATGAGATTATCTTAAGATTTATGTTCACTTAAATTTTGACCAGATTTTCTGAAGACTTATTTTCACTAAAAATTTCATCACATTTTCTGAAGACTTATATTCACTACAAATTTCATCAAATTTTTTGAAGACTCATATTCACTTCAAATTTCATCTAATTTTCTGAAGACTTATATTCACTTCAAATTTATCAGATTATCTTAACATTTATGTTCACTTCAATTTTAACCAGATTTCTGAAGACTTATATTCACTTCAAATTTCTCCTAATTTTCTACGGACTTATATTCACTTCAAATTTCTTCTCATTTTCTGAGGACTTATATTCACTTCAAATTTATCAGATTATCTAAAGATTTATGTTCACTTCAATTATAACCATATTTTCTGAAGACTTATATTCACTTCAAATGTTATCTAATTTTCCGAAGACTTATACCCACTTCAAACTTATCACATTATCTTAAGATTTATGTTCACTTCAATTTTCACCAGATTTTCTGAAGACTTATATTCATTTCAAATTTCACCAGGTTTTCTGACTTATATGCACTTCAAATTTCTTCAGTTTTATGAAGACTTATATTCACTTCAAATTTATCAGGTTATCTTAAGATTTATGTTCACTTAAATTTTCACCAGATTTTCTGAAGACTTATTTTCACTTCAAATTTCACCAGATTTTCTGAAGACTTATATTCACTTCAAATTTCATCTAATTTTATGAAGAATTATATTCACTTCAAATTTATCAGATTATCTTAACATTTATGTTCACTTCAATTTTACCCAGATTTTCTGAAGAATTTTATTCACTTCAATTTTCACCAGATTTCTAAAGACTTATATTCACTTCAAATTTCTTCAAATTTTCTATGGAATTATATTCACTTCAAATTTATCAGATTATCTTAAGATTTATGTTCACTTCAATTTTCACCAGATTTTCTGTAGACTTATTTTCACTTCAAATTTCATCAGATTTTCCGAAGACTTATATGCACTTAAAATTCCTTCAGTTTTGTGAAGACTTATATTCACTTCAAATTTATCAGATTAACATAAGATTTATGTTCACTTAAACATTCACCAGATTTTCTAAAGACTTATTTTCACTTCAAATTTCATCAGATTTTCTGAAGACTTATATTCACTTCAAATTTATCAGATTATCTTAACATTTATATTCACTTCAATTTTAAACAGATTTTCTGAAGACTTATATTCTCTTCAATTTTCACAAGATTTCTGAAGACTTATATTCACTTCAAATTTCTTCAAATTTTCTATGGAATTATATTCACTTCAAATTTATCAGATTATCTTAAGATTTATGTTCACTTCAATTTTACACATATTTTCTGAAGAATTATATTCACTTCAAATTACCTCTAATTTTCTGAAGACTTATATTCACTTAAAATTTCCTCTAATTTTCTGAAGACTTATATTCACTTCAGATTTATCAAATTATCTTAAGATATATGTTCCCTTCAATTTTCACCAGATTTCTGAACACTTATATTCACTTCAAATTTCTTCTAATTTTCTGAGGACTTATATTCACTTCAAATTTATCATAATATCTTAAGATTTATGTTCACATCAATTTTAACCATATTTTCTGAAGAATTATATTCACTTCAAATTTCACCTGATTTTCTGAAGACTTATATGCACTTCAAATTCCTTCAGTTTTATGAAGACTTATATTCACTTCAATTTTATGAGATAATCATAAGATTTATGTTCACTTAAATTTTCACCAGATTTTCTGAAGACTTATTTTCTTTTCAAATTTCATTAGATTTTCTGAAGACTTATATTCACTTCAAATTTCATCAGAATTTCTGAAGACTTATATTCACTTCAAATTTCATCTAATTTTCTGAAGACTTATATTCACTTTAAATTTCATCTAATTTTCTGAACACTTATATTCACTTCAAATTTATCAGATTATCTTAACATTTATGTTCACTTAAATTTTAACCATATTTTCTGAAGAGTTATTTTCACATCAATTTTCACTAGATTTCTGAAGACTTATATTCACTTCAAATTTCTTCAAATTTTCTATGGACTTATATTCACTTCAAATTTATCAGATTATCTTAAGATTTATGTTCACTTAAATTTTCACCAGATTTTCTGAAGACTTATATTCACTTCAATTTTTACCAGATTTCTAAAGACTTATATTCACTTCAAATTTCTTCAAATTTTCTATGAACTTATATTCACTTCAAATTTATCAGACTATCTTATGATTTATGTTCACTTCAATTTTAACCATATTTTCTGAACACTTATATTCACTTCAAATTTCATCTAATTTTCTAAAGACTTATATTCACTTTAAATTTATCAAATTATCTTAAGATTTATGTTCACTTTAATTTTCACCAGATTTTCTGAAGACTTATATTCACTTCAATTTTCACTAGATTTCTGAAGACTTATATTCACTTCAAATTTCTTCTCATTTTCTGAGGACTTATATTCACTTCAAATTTATCAGATTATCTAAAGATTAATGTTCACTTCAATTTTAACAATATTTTTTGAAGACTTATATTCACTTCAAATTTTATCTAATTTTCTGAAGACTTATACTCACTTCAAATTTATCAGATTATCTTAAGATTTATGTTCACTTCAATTTTAACCAGATTTTCTAAAGACTTATATTCACTTCAAATTTCACCAGATTTTCTAACTTATATTTACTTCAAATTTCTTCAATTTATGAAGACTTATATTCACTTCAAATTTATCTGGTTATCTGAAGATTTATGTTCACTTAAATTTTCACCAGATTTTCTGAAGACTTATTTTCACTTCAAGTTTCACCAGATTTTCTGAAGACTTATATTCACTTCAAATTACATCAGATTTTCTGAAGACTTATATTCACTTCAAATTTCATCTAATTTTATGAAGACTTATATTCACTTCATATTTATAAGATTATCTTAACATTTATGTTCACCTCAATTTTCACCATATTTTTTGAAGACATATATTCACTTCGATTTTCACCAGATTTCGGAAGACTTATATTCACTTCAAATTTCTTCCAATTTTCTGAGGACTTAAATTCACTTCAAATTTATCAGATTATCTTAAGATTTATGTTCACTTCAATTTTAACCATATTTTCAGAAGAATTATATTTACTTCAAATTTCACCAGATTTACTGAAGACTTATACGCACTTAAAATTCCTTCACTTTTGTGAAGACTTATATTCACTTCAAATTTATCAGATTATCATAAGATTTATGTTCACTTAAACTTTTTCCAGATTTTCTAAACACTTATTTTCACTTCAAATTTCATCAGATATTCTGAAGACTTATATTCACTTCAAATTTATCAGAGTATCTTAACATTTATGTTCACTTCAATTTTAAACCGATTTTCTGAAGACTTATATTCTCTTCAATTTTCACAAGATTTCTGAAGACTTATATTCACTTCAAATTTCTTCAAATTTCCTACGGAATTATATTCACTTCAAATTTATCAGATTATCATAAGATTTATGTTCACTTCAATTTTACACATATTTTCTGAAGACTTATATTCCCTTCAAATTACCTCTAATTTTCTGAAGACTTATATTCACTTCAAATTTCATCTAATTTTATGAAGACTTATATTCACTTCAAATTTATCAGATTATCTTAACATTTATGTTCACTTCAATTTTACCCAGATTTTCTGAAGACTTATATTCACTTCAATTTTCACCAGATTTCTGAAGACTTATATTCAATTAAAATTTCTTCAAATTTTCTTAGGAATTATATTCACTTCAAATTTATCAGATTATCTTAAGATTTATGTTCACTTCAATTTTCACCAGATTTTCTGTAGACTTATTTTCACTTCAAATTTCATCAGATTTTCTGAAGACTTATATGCACTTAAAATTCCTTCACTTTTGTGAAGACTTATATTCACTTCAAATTTATCAGATTATCATAAGATTTATGTTCACTCAAACATTCACAAGAATTTCTAAAGACTTATTTTCACTTCAAATTTCATCAGATTTTCTGAAGACTTGTATTCACTTAAAATTTATCAGATTATCTTAACATTTATATTCAATTCAATTTTAAACAGATTTTCTGAAGACTTATATTCTCTTCAATTTTCACAAGATTTTTGAAAATTTATATTCACTTCAAATTTCTTCAAATTTTCTATGGAATTATATTCACTTCAAATTTATCAGATTATCTTAAGATTTTTGTTCACTTCAATTTTACACATATTTTCTCAAGACTTATATTCACTTCAAATTACCTCTAATTTTCTGAAGACTTATATTCACTTAAAATTTCCTCTAATTTTCTGAAGACTTATATTCACTTCAGATTTATCAAATTATCTTAAGATTTATGTTCACTTTAATTTTCACCAGATTTTCTGAAGACTTATATTCACTTCAATTTTCACCAGATTTCTGAAGTCTTATATTCACTTCAAATTTCTTCTAATTTTCTGATGACTTATATTCACTTCAAATTTATCATATTATCTTAAGATTTATGTTCACATCAATTTGAACCATATTTTCTGAAGAACTATATTCACTTCATATTTCACCTGATTTTCTGAAGACTTATATGCACTTCAAATTCCTTCAGTTTTATGAAGACCTATATTCACTTCAAATTTATCAGATTATCATAAAATTTATCTTCACTTAAATTTTCACTAGATTTTCTGAAGACTTATTTTCTTTTCAAATTTTATTAGATTTTCTGAAGACTTATATTCACTTTAAATTTAATCAGAATTTTTGAAGACTTATATTCACTTCAAATTTCATCTAATTTTCTGAAGACTTATATTCACTTTAAATTTCATCTAATTTTCTGAAGACTTATATTTACATCAAATTTATCAGATTATCTTAACATTTATGTTCACTTCAATTTTAACCATATTTTCTGAAGAATTATTTTCACTTCAATTTTCACTAGATTTCTGAAGACTTATATTCACTTCAAATTTCTTCAAATTTTCTATGGACTTATATTCACTTCAAATTTATCAGATTATCTTAAGATTTATGTTCACTTCAATTTTAACCATATTTTCTGAAGACTTATATTCACTTCAAATTTCATCTAATTTTCTGAAGACTTATATTCATTTCAAATTTATCATATTATTTTAAGATTTATGTTCACTTTAATCTTCACCAGATTTTCTGAAGAATTACATTCACTTCAAATTTCACCAGATTTTCTGAAGACTTATATGCACTTCAAATTTATCAGATTATCTTAAGATTTATGTTCACTTAAATTTTCACCAGATTTTCTGAAGACTTATGTTCCCTTAAATTTTCACCAGATTTTCTGAAGACTTATGTTCACTTCAATTTTACACATATTTTCTGAAGACTTATATTCCCTTCAAATTACCTCTAATTTTCTGAAGACTTATATTCACTGCAAATTTCCTCTAATTTTCTGAATACTTATATTCACTTCAAATTTATCAGATTATCTTAACATTTATGTTCACTTCAATTTTAACCAGATTTTCTGAAGACTTATATTCACTTCAATTTTCACCAGAATTCTAAAGACTTATATTCACTTCAAATTTCTTCAAATTTTCTATAAATTTATATTCACTTCAAATTTATCAGATTATCTTATGATTTATGTGCACTTCTATTTTAACCACATTTTCTGAACACTTATATTCACTTCAAATTTCATCTAATTTTCTGAAGACTTTTATTCACTTTAAGTTTAACAAATTATCTTAAGATTTATGTTCACTTTAATTTTCACCAGAATTTCAGAAGACTTATATTTATTTCAATTTTCACTAGATTTATGAAGACTTATATTCACTTCAAATTTCTTCTCATTCTCTGAGGACTTATATTCACTCCAAACTTATCAGATTATCTAAAGATTAATGTTCACTTCAATTTTAAAAATATTTTCTGAAGACTTATATTCACTTCAAAGTTTATCTAATTTTCTGAAGACTTATACTCACTTCAAATTTATCAGATTATCTTAAGATTTATGTTCACTTCAATTTTGACCAGATTTTCTGAAGACTTATATTCACTTATAATTTTACCAGATTTTCTGACTTATATGCACTTCAAATTTCTTCAGTTTTATGAAGACTTATATTCACTTCAAATTTATCAGGTTATCTTAAGATTTATGTTCACTTAAATTTTCACCAGATTTTCTGAAGACTTATTTTCACTTCATGTTTCACCAGATTTTTTGAAGACTTATATTCTCTTCAAATTAAATCAGATTTTCTGAAGACTTATATTCACTTCAAATTTCATCTAATTTTATGAAGACTTATATTCACTTCAAATTTATCAGATTATCATAACATTTATGTTCACTTCAATTTTAACTAGATTTTCTGAAGACTTATATTCACTTCAATTTACACCAGATTTCTAAAGACTTATATTCACTTCAAATTTCTTCAAATTTCTATGGAATTATATTTACTTAAAATTTATCAGATTATCTTAAGATTTATGTTCACTTAAATTTTCACCAGATTTTCTGAAGACTTATTTTCACTTCAAATTTCACCTGATTTTCTGAAGACTTATATGCACTTAAAATTCCTTCAGTGTTATGAAGACTTATATTCACTTCAAATTTATCAGATTATCATAAGATTTATGTTCACTTAAATTTTCACTAGATTTTCTGAAGACTTAGTTTCTTTTCAAATTTCATCAGATTTTCTGAAGACTTATATTCACTTCAAATTTCATCAAATTTTGAAGACTTATATTCACTTCAAATTTCATCTAATTTTCTGAAGACTTATATTCACTTCTAATTTCTTCAAATTTTCTATGGACTTATATTCACTTCAAATTTATCAGATTATCTTAACATTTATGTTCACTTCAATTTTAACCATATTTTCTGAAGACTTATATTCACTTCTAATTTCATCTAATTTTCTAAAGACTTATATTCACTTCAAAATTATCATATTATTTTAAGATTTATGTTCACTTTAATCTTCACCAGATGTTCTGAAGAATTACATTCACTTCAAATTTCACCAGATTTTCTGAAGAATTATATGCACTTAAAATTCCTTCAGTTTTATGAAGACTTATATTCATTTCAAATTTATCAGGTTATCTTAAGATTTATGTTCACTTAAATTTTCACAAGATTTTCTGAAGATTTATTTCACTTAAGTTTACCCATTTTCTGAGACTTATATTCTTCAAATTACACTGATTTTCAAGACTTATATTCACTTCAAATTTCATCTAATCTTTATGAAGACTTCATATTCACTTCAAATTTATCGATTATCCTCTAAGATTTATATTCACTTAAATTTTCACCGATTTTCAAGACTTATTTCACTTCAAATTTCATGATTTTGAAAGACTTATATTAACTTCAAATTTCATTGATTTTCGGATGACTTATATTCACTTCAAATTTCATAATTTTATGAAGACTTATATTCACTTCAATTTATCGATTATCATAAGATTTATGTTCACTTAAACCACCCAGATTTTCTAAAGACTTATTTTAACTTCAAATTTCATCGATATTCGAAGACCTATATTCACTTCAAATTTATCGATTATCTTAACATTTATGTTCACTCAATTTTAAACATCGAAGACTTATATTCTCTCAATTTTCACAAGATTCTAAGACTTATATTCACTTCAAATTTCTTCAATTTTCATGGAATTATATTCACTTCAAATTTATCGATTATCTTAAGATTTATGTTACTCAATTTACACATATTTTCTCAAGACTTATATTCACTTCAAATTACCTCTAATTTTTGAAGACTTATATTAACTTTATTTATCAAATTATCTTAAGATTTATGTTCACTTTAATTTTCAGAAGATTTTTTGAAGACTTATATTCACTTCAATTTTATCGATTTCTAAAGACTTATATTCACTTAAAATTTCTTCTAATTTTCTGAGGACTTATATTCACTTCAAATTTATCAAATTATCTTAAGATTTATGTTCACATCAATTTTAACCATATTTCCTGAAGAATTATATTCACTTCAAATTTCACCTGATTTTCTTAAGACTTATATGCACTTAAAATTCCTTCAGTTTTATGAAGACTTATATTCACTTCAAATTTATCAGATTATCTTAAGATTTATGTTCACTTAAATTTTCACCTGATTTTCTGAAGACTTATTTTCTTTTCAAATTTCATCAGATTTTCTGAAGACTTATATTCACTTCAAATTTCATTGATTTTCGATGACTTATATTCACTTCAAATTTCATATAATTTATGAAGACTTATATTCACTTCAAATTTACCGTTATCATAAGATTTTATCAAACTTCACCGCATTTTCTAAAGACTTATTTTAACTTCAAATTTCATCGATCTTAAAGACCTATATTCACTTCAAATTTAATTATTCTTAAGATTTTGTTCACTTCAATTTTAAATGATTTTCGAGACTTATATCTCTTCAATTTTCACAAGATTTCAAGACTTATATTCATTTCAAATTTCTTCAAATTTTCTATTGAATTATATTCACTTCAAATTTATCGTTATCTTAAGATTTATGTTCACTCAATTTTACATATTTTCCTCAAATTATATTCCTTCAAATTACTCTCTAATTTTCTCAAGACTTATATTAACTCAATTTTATCAAATTATCTTAAGATTTATCTTCACTTTAATTTTCAGCAGATTTTTTGAAGACTTATATTCACTTCAATTTTCATCAGATTTCTAAAGACTTATATTCACTTAAAATTTCTTCTAATTTTCTGAGGACTTATATTCACTTCAAATTTATCATATTATCTTAAGATTTATGTTCACATCAATTTTAACCATATTTCCTGAAGAATTATATTCACTTCAAATTTCACCTGATTTTCTTAAGACTTATATGCACTTAAAATTCCTTCAGTTTTATGAAGACTTATATTCACTTCAAATTATTTATTATCTTAAGATTTATGTTCACTTAAATTTTCACCAGTCCAGATTTTCTGAAGACTTATTTTCTTTTCAAATTTCATCAGATTTTCTGAAGACTTATATTCACTTCAAATTTCATTGGATTTTCTGATGACTTATATTCACTTCAAATTTCATATAATTTTATGAAGACTTATATTCACTTCAAATTTATCAGATTATCATAAGATTTATGTTCACTTAAACTTTCACCAGATTTTCTAAAGACTTATTTTAACTTCAAATTTCATCAGATATTCTGAAGACCTATATTCACTTCAAATTTATCAGATTATCTTAACATTTTGTTCACTCCAATTTTAATGATTTTCCAAGACTATATTCTCTTCAATTTCACAAGATTTCTGAAGACTTATATTCACTTCAAATTTCTTCAAATTTTCTATTGAATTATATTCACTTCAAATTTATCAGATTATCTTAAGATTTATGTTCACTTCAATTTTACACATATTTTCTGAAGACTTATATTCCCTTCAAATTACCTCTAATTTTCTGAAGACTTATATTAACTTCAGATTTATCAAATTATCTTAAGATTTATTCACTTTAATTTTCAAGTAGATTTTTGAAGACTTATATTCACTTCAATTTTCACCAGATTTCTGAAGACTTATATTCACTTCAAATTTCTTCTAATTTTCTGAGGACTTATATTCACTTCAAATTTATCATATTATCTTAAGATTTATGTTCACATCAATTTTAACCATATTTCCTGAAGAATTATATTCACTTCAAATTTCACCTGATTTTCTTAAGACTTATATGCACTTAAAATTCTTCGTTTATGAAGACTTATATTCACTCAAATTTATCGATTATCTTAAGATTTATGTTCACTTAAATTTTCACCTTTATTTTCTCAAGACTTATTTTCTTTTCAAATTTCAATCGATTAAGACTTATATTCACTTCAAATTTTCACTGGATTTTCTTGATGACTTATATTCACTTCAAATTTCATATAATTTTATGAAGACTTATATTCACTTCAAATTTATCAGATTATCATAAGATTTATGTTCACTTAAACTTTCACCAGATTTTCTAAAGACTTATTTTAACTTCAAATTTCATCAGATATTCTGAAGACTTATATTCACTTCAAATTTATCAGATTATCTTAATATTTATGTTCACTTCAATTTTAAACAGATTTTCTGAAGACTTATATTCTCTTCAATTTTCACAAGATTTCTGAAGACTTATATTCACTTCAAATTTCTTCAAATTTTCTATGGAATTATATTCACTTCAAATTTATCAGATTATCTTAAGATTTATGTTCACTTCAATTTTACACATATTTTCTGAAGACTTATATTCCCTTCAAATTACCTCTAATTTTCTGAAGACTTATATTCACTTCAATTTTCATCAGATTTCTAAAGACTTATATTCACTTAAAATTTCTTCTAATTTTCTGAGGACTTATATTCACTTCAAATTTATCATATTATCTTAAGATTTATTCACATCAATTTTAACCATATTTCCTCAAGAATATATTCACTCAAATTTCACCAGATTTTCTTAAGACTTATATGCACTTAAAATTCCTTCAGTTTTATGAAGACTTATATTCACTTCAAATTTATCAGATTATCTTAAGATTTATGTTCACTTATTTCACCCGATTTTTAAAGACTTATTTTTCAAATTTCATCAGATTTTCTGAAGACTTATATTCACTTCAAATTTCATTGGATTTTCTGATGACTTATATTCACTTCAAATTTCATATAATTTTATGAAGACTTATATTCACTTCAAATTTATCAGATTATCATAAGATTTATGTTCACTTAAACTTTCACCAGATTTTCTAAAGACTTATTTTAACTTGAAATTTCATCAGATCTTCTGAAGACCTATATTCACTTCAAATTTATCAGATTATCTTAACATTTATGTTCACTTCAATTTTAAACAGATTTTCTGAAGACTTATATTCTCTTCAATTTTCACAAGATTTCTGAAGACTTATATTCACTTCAAATTTCTTCAAATTTTCTATTGAATTATATTCACTTCAAATTTATCAGATTATCTTAAGATTTATGTTCACTTCAATTTTACACATATTTTCTGAAGACTTATATTCCCTTCAAATTACCTCTAATTTTCTGAAGACTTATATTAACTTCAGATTTATCAAATTATCTTAAGATTTATGTTCACTTTAATTTTCAGCAGATTTTTTGAAGACTTATATTCACTTCAATTTTCATCAGATTTCTAAAGACTTATATTCACTTCAAATTTCTTCTAATTTTCTGAGGACTTATATTCACTTCAAATTTATCATATTATCTTAAGATTTATGTTCACATCAATTTTAACCATATTTCCTGAAGAATTATATTCACTTCAAATTTCACCTGATTTTCTTAAGACTTATATGCACTTAAAATTCCTTCAGTTTTATGAAGACTTATATTCACTTCAAATTTATCAGATTATCTTAAGATTTATGTTCACTTAAATTTTCACCAGATTTTCTGAAGACTTATTTTCTTTTCAAATTTCATCAGATTTTCTGAAGACTTATATTCACTTCAAATTTCATTGGATTTTCTGATGACTTATATTCACTTCAAATTTCATATAATTTTATGAAGACTTATATTCACTTCAAATTTATCAGATTATCATAAGATTTATGTTCACTTAAACTTTCACCAGATTTTCTAAAGACTTATTTTAACTCAAATTTCACCTATTTTCAAGACTTATATTCACTTCAAATTTATCGATTATTTAAGATTTATGTTCACTTCAATTTAAAATGATTTTCCAAGACTTATTCTCTTCAATTTTCACAAGATTTCAAGACTTATATTCACTTCAAATTTCTTCAAATTTTCTAAGAATTATATTCACCAAATTTATCACATTCTTAAGATTTATGTTCACTTCAATTTTACACATATTTTCTGAAGACTTATATTCCCTTCAAATTACCTCTAATTTTCTGAAGACTTATATTCACTTCAATTTTCATCAGATTTCTAAAGACTTATATTCACTTAAAATTTTCAATTTTCGAGACTTATATTCACTTCAAATTTATCATATTATCTTAAGATTTATGTTCACATCAATTTTAACCATATTTCCTGAAGAATTATATTCACTTCAAATTTCACCAGATTTTCTTAAGACTTATATGCACTTCAAATTCCTTCAGTTTTATGAAGACTTATATTCACTTCAAATTTATCAGATTATCTTAAGATTTATGTTCACTTAAATTTTCACCAGATTTTCTGAAGACTTATTTTCTTTTCAAATTTCATCAGATTTTCTGAAGACTTATATTCACTTCAAATTTCATTGGATTTTCTGATGACTTATATTCACTTCAAATTTCATATAATTTTATGAAGACTTATATTCACTTCAAATTTATCAGATTATCATAAGATTTATGTTCACTTAAACTTTCACCAGATTTTCTAAAGACTTATTTTAACTTGAAATTTCATCAGATCTTCTGAAGACCTATATTCACTTCAAATTTATCAGATTATCTTAACATTTATGTTCACTTCAATTTTAAACAGATTTTCTGAAGACTTATATTCTCTTCAATTTTCACAAGATTTCTGAAGACTTATATTCACTTCAAATTTCTTCAAATTTTCTATTAGATTATATTCACTTCAAATTTCATCGATTATTCAAGATTTATGTTCATCAATTTCTAATATTTTCCGAAGACTTATATTCCCTTCAAATTACCCTCTAATTTCTCGAAGACTTATATTCACTCGATTTATCAAATATTCAAGATTTATGTTCACTTAATTTTCAAAGGATTTTTTTGAAGACTTATATTCACTTCAATTTTCATCGATTTCAAAGACTTATATTCACTTAAAATTTCTTCTAATTTTTCTCGAGGACTTATATTCACTTCAAATTTATCATATTATCTAAGATTTATGTTCACATCAATTTTAACCATATTTCCTGAAGAATTATATTCACTTCAAATTTCACCGATTTTCTTAAGACTTATATCACTTAAATTCCTTAGATTTTATGAAGACTTATATTCACTTCAAATTCATCGATTATCTAAGATTTATGTTCATTTAAATTTTCACCAGATTTTCTGAAGACTTATTTTCTTTTCAAATTTCATCAGATTTTCTGAAGACTTATATTCACTTCAAATTTCATTGGATTTTCTGATGACTTATATTCACTTCAAATTTCATATAATTTTATGAAGACTTATATTCACTTCAAATTTATCAGATTATCATAAGATTTATGTTCACTTAAACTTTCACCAGATTTTCTAAAGACTTATTTTAACTTGAAATTTCATCAGATCTTCTGAAGACCTATATTCACTTCAAATTTATCAGATTATCTTAACATTTATGTTCACTTCAATTTTAAACAGATTTTCTGAAGACTTATATTCTCTTCAATTTTCACAAGATTTCTGAAGACTTATATTCACTTCAAATTTCTTCAAATTTTCTATTGAATTATATTCACTTCAAATTTATCAGATTATCTTAAGATTTATGTTCACTTCAATTTTACACATATTTTCTGAAGACTTATATTCCCTTCAAATTACCTCTAATTTTCTGAAGACTTATATTAACTTCAGATTTATCAAATTATCTTAAGATTTATGTTCACTTTAATTTTCAGCAGATTTTTTGAAGACTTATATTCACTTCAATTTTCATCAGATTTCTAAAGACTTATATTCACTTCAAATTTCTTCTAATTTTCTGAGGACTTATATCACTTCAAATTTATCATATTATCTTAAGATTTATGTTCACATCAATTTTAACCATATTTCCTAAGAATTATATTCACTTCAAAATTTCACCCGATTTTCTTAAGACCATATGCACTTAAAATTCTTCTCGATTTTATGAAGACTTATATTCACTTCAAATTTATCAGATTATCTTAAGATTTATGTTCACTTAAATTTTCACCAGATTTTCTGAAGACTTATTTTCTTTTCAAATTTCATCAGATTTTCTGAAGACTTATATTCACTTCAAATTTCATTGGATTTTCTGATGACTTATATTCACTTCAAATTTCATATAATTTTATGAAGACTTATATTCACTTCAAATTTATCAGATTATCATAAGATTTATGTTCACTTAAACTTTCACCAGATTTTCTAAAGACTTATTTTAACTTCAAATTTCATCAGATATTCTGAAGACTTATATTCACTTCAAATTTATCAGATTATCTTAACATTTATGTTCACTTCAATTTTAAACAGATTTTCTGAAGACTTATATTCTCTTCAATTTTCACAAGATTTCTGAAGACTTATATTCACTTCAAATTTCAAATTTTCTATGGAATTATATCTACTTCAAATTTATCAGATTATCTTAAGATTTATGTTCACTTCAATTTTACACATATTTTCTGAAGACTTATATTCCCTTCAAATTACCTCTAATTTTCTGAAGACTTATATTAACTTCAGATTTATCAAATTATCTTAAGATTTATGTTCACTTTAATTTTCAGCAGATTTTTTGAAGACTTATATTCACTTCAATTTTCATCGACGAAGACTTATATTCACTAAAATTTCTTCTAATTTTCTGGAGACTTATATTCACTTAAATTTATCATATTATTTAAGATTTATGTTCACATCAATTTTAACCATATTTCCTAAGAATTATATTCACTTTAAATTTCACCGATTTTCTTAAGACTTATATGCACTTAAAATTTCTCAGCTTTATGAAGACTTATATTCACTTCAAATTTCATCTTATTTTCTGATATGTTCACTTAAATTTTCACCGATTTTCTAAGACTTATATTCTTTTTCAAATTTCATCGATTTTCAAGACTTATATTCACTTCAAATTTCATTGATTTTTCTGATGACTTATATTCACTTCAAATTTCATAATTTTTATGAAGACTTATATTCACTTCAAATTTATCAGATTATCATAAGATTTATGTTCACTTAAACTTTCACCAGATTTTCTAAAGACTTATTTTAACTTCAAATTTCATCAGATATTCTGAAGACTTATATTCACTTCAAATTTATCGATTATTTTAAGATTTTGTTCACTTCAATTTTAAATTTTTAAGACTTATATTCTTCAATTTTCACAAGATTTCTCAAGACTTATATTCACTTCAAATTTCTTTCAAATTTTCTATTGAATTATATTCACTTCAAATTTATCGATTATCTTAAGATTTATGTTCACTCAATTTTACATATTTTCCTAAGACTTATATTCCTTCAAATTACTCTAATTTCCTCAAGACTTATATTAACTTGATTTATCAAATTATCTTAAGATTTATGTTCACCTTTAATTTTCAGCAGATTTTTGAAGACTTATATTCACTTCCAATTTTCACCGATTTCTAAAGACTTATATTCACTTCAAATTTCTTCTAATTTTTGAGGACTTATATTCATCAAATTTATCATATTATCTTAAGATTTATGTTCACATCAATTTTAACCATATTTCAAGAATTATATTCACTTCAAATTTCAATTTTTTTAAGACTTATATTCACTTAAATTCCTTCATATTTTATGAAGACTTATATTCACTTCAAATTTATCCATTATCTTAGATTTATGTTCATCAAATTTTCACCAGATTTTCTAAGACTTATTTTCTTTCAAATTTCATCGATTTTCTAGAAGACT
Source organism: Vicia sativa (assembly GCA_021764765.1). NCBI lineage: Eukaryota > Viridiplantae > Streptophyta > Magnoliopsida > Fabales > Fabaceae > Vicia > Vicia sativa. The sequence continues at coordinate 133,572,437 of CM038796.1, forward strand.
TATATTCACTTCAAATTTCATCGATTTTCCTGAGACTTATATTCACTTAAATTTCATATAATTTTACGAAGACTTATATTCACTTCAAATTTATCAGTATTATCATAAGATTTATATTCACTTTAAACTTTCACCGATTTTCTAAAGACTATTTTAACTTCAAATTTCATCAATTTTACGAAGACTTATATTCACTTCAAATTTATCGATTATCTTAACATTTATGTTCACTTCAATTTTAAACAGATCTTCTGAAGACTTATATTCTCTTCAATTTTCACAAGATTAAGACTTATATTCACTTCAAATTTCAAATTTTCTATTGAATTATATCACTCAAATTTCATCGATTATCTTAAGATTTATGTTCACTTCAATTTTACACATATTTTCTGAAGACTTATATTCCCTTCAAATTACCTCTAATTTTCTGAAGACTTATATTCACTTCAGATTTATCAAATTATCTTAAGATTTATGTTCACTTTAATTTTCAGCAGATTTTTTGAAGACTTATATTCACTTCAATTTTCACCAGATTTCTAAAGACTTATATTCACTTCAAATTTCTTCTAATTTTCTGAGGACTTATATTCACTTCAAATTTATCAGATTATCTTAAGATTTATGTTCACTTCAATTTTAACCATATTTCCTAAGAATTATATTCACTAAATTTCAATTGATTTTTAAGACTTATATGCACTTAAAATTCCTCTCGCTTTATGAAGACTTATATTCACTTCAAATTTATCAGATTATCTTAAGATTTATGTTCACTTAAATTTTCACCAGATTTTCTGAAGACTTATTTTCTTTTCAAATTTCATCAGATTTTCTGAAGACTTATATTCACTTCAAATTTCATCTGATTTTCTGAAGACTTATATTCACTTCATTTCATATAATTTTATGAAGACTTATCACTTCAAATTTATCGATTATCACAAGATTTATATTCACTTAAACTTTCACCGATTTTCTAAAGACTTATTTTAATCCTCAAATTTCACAGATCTCCCAAAGACCTATATTCACTTCAAATTTCATTTATTATCTTTAAGATTTATATTCACTTAATTTTAATGATTTTCTAAAGACTTATATTCACTTCAATTTTCACAAGATTTCAAGACTTATATTCACTTCAAATTTCTTCAAATTTCTATTGAATATATTCACTCAAATTTATCAATTATCTTAAGATTTATGTTCACTTCAATTTTACACATATTTTCCAAGATTTATATTCCCTTCAAATTCATCTTCTAATTTCAAGACTTATATTAACTTCGCATTTATCAAATTATCTTAAGATTTATATTCACTTCAATTTTACCGTATTTTGAAGACTTATATTCACTTCAAATTTCATCGATTTTAAAGACTTATATTCACTTCAAATTTCTTCTAATTTTCGAGAGACTTATATTCACTTCAAATTTATCATATTATCTTAAGATTTATGTTCACATCAATTTTAACCATATTCTCAAGACTTATATTCACTTCAAATTTCTTCCCGATTTTCTTTAAGACTTATATTTACTTCAAATTCCTTCATCATTTTTAAGAAGACTTATTCACTTTCAAATTTATCGATTATCTTAAGATTTATGTTCACTTAAATTTTCACCTAGATTTTCCAAGACTTATTTCACTTCAAATTTCATCGATTTTCAAGACTTATATTCACTTCAAATTTCATTGGATTTCCGATGACTTATATTCACTTAAATTTCATATAATTTTATTAGAAGACTTATATTCACTTCAAATTTATCAGATATCATAAGATTTATATTCACTTAAATTTCACCGATTTTCTAAAGACTTATTTTCACTTCAAATTTCAATTTACATTCTGAAGACTTATATTCACTTCAAATTTACTCGATTATCTTAAGATTTATGTTCACTCAATTTTTAAAACGATTTTTTTCAAGACTTATATCACTTCAATTTTCACAAGATTTCAAGACCTTATATCTCACTCTCAAATCTCTTCAAATTTCTTCTATTGAATTATATTCACCAAATTTCATCGGATTATCTTAAGATTTATGTTCACTCAATTTTCACATATTTTCCAAGACTTATATTCCTTCAAATTCCTCTCGATTTTCAAGACTTATATTCACTTCGTGATTTATCAAATTATCTTAAGATTTATGTTCACTAATTTTTCAAGCAGATTTTTTCTGAAGACTTATATTCACTTCAATTTTCATCGATTTCTAAAGACTTATATTCACTCAAATTTTCTAATTTTTTAGGGACTTATATTCACTTCAAATTTATCAATATTTCTTAGATTTATATTCACATCAATTTTCACCATATTTACGAAGAATTATATTCACTTCCAAATTTCATTCATTTTAAGACTTATATTCACTTAAAATTCCTTCGTTTATAAAGACTTATATTCACTTCAAATTTATCGATTATCTTAAGATTTATGTTCACTTAAATTTTCACCGTATCAAGACTTATTTTCTTTTCAAATTTCATCGATTTTTCTCAAGACTTATATTCACTTCAAATTTCATTGGATTTTCCGAGACTTATTCACTTCAAATTTCATATAATTTTATGAAGACTTATATTCACCTTCAAATTTATCGATTATCATAAGATTTATGTTCACCTAAACTTTCACCATTTTCTAAAGACTTATATTCACTTCAAATTTCATGCATCTTCCAAGACCTTATATTCACTTCAAATTTATCGTATTATCTTAAGATTTATATTCACTTAATTTTAAATGTATCAAGACTTATATTCACTTCAATTTTCACCAGATTTCAAGACTTATATTCACTTCAAATTTTCAAATTTTCTAAGAATTATATTCACTTCAAATTTATCGATTATCTTAAGATTTTATATTCACTTCAAATTTACACATATTTTCTCAAGACTTATATTCACTTCAAATTGCCTCTAATTTTTTACTAAGACTTATATTCACTTCATTTATCAAATTATCTTAAGATTTATATTCACTTTAATTTTCAAAGCAGATTTTTGAAGACTTATATTCACTTCCAATTTTCTTCACTTACTTAGACTTATATTCACTTCAAATTTCTTCTAATTTTCTGAAGACTTATATTCACTCAAATTTATCATTACATTATTCAAGATTTATATTCACATCAATTTTAACCATATTTCCAGACCATATTCACTTCAAATTTCACCTGATTTTCTTAAGACTTATATGCACTTAAAATTCCTTCAGTTTTATGAAGACTTATATTCACTTCAAATTTATCAGATTATCTTAAGATTTATGTTCACTTAAATTTTCACCAGATTTTCTGAAGACTTATTTTCTTTTCAAATTTCATCAGATTTTCTGAAGACTTATATTCACTTCAAATTTCATTGGATTTTCTGATGACTTATATTCACTTCAAATTTCATATAATTTTATGAAGACTTATATTCACTTCAAATTTATCGTTACATCTTAAGATTTATGTTCACTTAAACTTTCACCAGATTTTCTAAAGACTTATTTTAACTTCAAATTTCATCAGATATTCTGAAGACCTATATTCACTTCAAATTTATCAGATTATCTTAACATTTATGTTCACTTCAATTTTAAACAGATTTTCTGAAGACTTATATTCTCTTCAATTTTCACAAGATTTCTGAAGACTTATATTCACTTCAAATTTCTTCAAATTTTCTATTGAATTATATTCACTTCAAATTTATCGATTATCTTTAAGATTTATATTCACTTCAATTTCACATATTTTCTAAGACTTATATTCACTTCAAATTTCATCTAATTTTCTTAAGACTTATATTCACTTCGACTATCAAATTATCTTAAGATTTATATTCACTTTAATTTTCACCGATTTTTGAAGACTTATATTCACTTCAATTTTCATTTATTTCTAAAGACTTATATTCACTTCAAATTTCTTTTAATTTTCTCGCTGGACTTGTATTCACTTCAAATTTATCATATTATCTTAAGATTTATATTCACATCAATTTTAAATATATTTCGAAGACTTATATTCACTTCAAATTTCACCCTGATTTTCTTAAGACTTATATTCACTTCAAATTCCTTCCGATTTTATGAAGACTTATATTCACCAAATTTATCGATTATTTAAGATTTATGTTCACTTAAATTTTCACCAGATTTTCTCAAGACTTATTTCTTTTTCAAATTTCATCGATTTTCAAGACTTATATTCACTTCAAATTTCACTGGGATTTTCTCGATGACTTATATTCACTCTTTAAATTTCATAATTTTATGAAGACTTCATTTCAAATTTATCGATTATCATAAGATTTATGTTCACTTAATCTTTCACCATTTTCTAAAGACTTGTTTTTAATCTCAAATTTCATCTACATTCTCAAGACTTATATTCACTTCAAATTTATTTCCATTATCTTAAGATTTATGTTCACTTCAATTTTAAATGATTTTCCAAGACTTATATTCTCTCTTCAATTTTCACAAGATTTTGAAGACTTATATTCACTTTCAAATTTCTTCAAATTTTCTATTGAATTATATTCACTTCAAATTTATCGATTATCTTAAGATTTATGTTCACTTCAATTTTACCATATTTTCCGAAGACTTATATTCACTTCAAATTACTCTAATTTTCCAAGACTTATATTCACTTCCATTTATCTAATTATCTTAAGATTTATATTCACTTCAATTTTTCAAAAGGCTTATTTTTTTTTGTTTTAATTTATATTCTACTTCAATTTTCATCGATTTCTAAAGACTTATATTCACTTCAAATTTCTTCTAATTTTATGAAGACTTATATTCACTTCAAATTATCATATTATCTTAAGATTTATATTCACATCAATTTTAAACCATATTTCCTAAGAATTATATTCACTAAATTTCACCAGATTTTCTTAAGACTTATATTCACTTAAAATTTCTTCGCTTTATGAAGACTTATATTCACTTCAAATTTATTTAATTATCTTAAGATTTATGTTCACTTAAATTTCTACCCATTTTCTCTTAAGACTTATTTTCTTTTTCAAATTTCATATCAATTTTCCTAAGACTTATATTCACTTCAAATTTCATTGGATTTTCTCAAGACTTATATTCACCAAATTTCATATAATTTTAAGAAGACTTATATTCACTTCAAATTTACTTCCATTATCATAAGATTTATATTCACTTAAATTTCACCTCATTTTCTAAAGACTTATTTAACTTCAAATTTCATCGGACATTTTAAGACTTATATTCACTTCAAATTTATCAATTTTATCTTTAATATTTATATTCACTTCAATTTTAAACAATACATTTTCTAAGACTTATATTCTCTTCAATATTTCACAAGATTTCCAAGACTTATATTCACTTCAAATTTCTTCAAATTTTCTATCAGATTATATTCACTTAAATTTATCAAATTATCTTAAGATTTATGTTCACTTCAATTTTACCATATTTTCAAGACTTATATTCACTTCAAATTTCTCTAATTTTCTGAAGACTTATATTCACTTCAAATTTATCAAATTATCTAAAGATTTATGTTCACTTTAATTTTCACTGCATTTTTGAAGAATTTATATCACTTCAATTTTCACTTCCATTTCTAAAGACTTATATTCACTTCAAATTTCTTCTAATTTTCTCTCGAGACTTATATTCACTTCAAATTTATCATATCATCTTAAGATTTATATTCATTCAATTTTAACCATATTTTCCGAGGACTTATATTCACTTCAAATTCCCCACTTATATTCACTTCAAGATTTATATAATTTAAAATTCCTTCAATTTTATGGAAGACTTATA
>CM038796.1:133578384-133693804 GCA_021764765.1 Vicia sativa
ATATATATATATATATATATATATATATAAAAAATACTGCAAAAAAAAATATATGATTTTTAAAATTTCGAAATGGTTTCTAATATAAGCGATTAATAAAGGTGTTAGTAGATTTGTTAGATAAAAGGCCCAAGGCCCAAGAAGACAGATTAGAAAGCCCTATTTGTAAACCCTAATGCCAATCCCACCGTATGTTCAACCATACCACCATTTCCGAGCGTGCTATAAAAACGGAGCAGTGGGACGAATAATTTCATTCATCATCTCTATCTAGGGTTCGCTCTCTCTTTTTCTGTCGGCTTTTAATTTTATCTTAGTTTTGATGGAATTGTTGTTTTTCGATGCTTGTTCTTTTCAAGAAACGTTGTTGATTTTGATGAATCTATTAGTTTTGTTATTGAATTGAATCTGAAATCCAGACATATAGTCAGGTATCTACCATGAATTAAATGGGTAGAGACCGTTACATGGCTGGGAAATTAAACTGAGAGGGTTTGTGTTAGATCAATTTGGGGTTTCCCTTTTTTTCTGATGTTTTTTCATTAGGTGTTCATCGTTGCCCAATATATATATTATTATGTGAGCTACATCTGGACACTACATTTCTATTTCACGCACTTTTACACATTTACACTTTTCAATTACTCACTCATTGTGTGATTATATGTTGTTTTGAGGATTTAAAGTTGGTTTAATCTGTGATTAATTTATTTGGATTTGAATTTGTGCAATTCACATTTATGTAATCTAAATTAATTATAGGAAATTAAGGGAAAAATAATTGATAAAACATTTGTTAATTAGGGATAGAAACTCGCTAGTAATACAGTACTGGAATTTTTATTTTTACACAAAAGCCGATATTATATTGTAATGGCACGCCTTATTATTGACTAAGGCCAAAAATCAATCTTAATCAAAGAATTTATGTTATCGTCACCTAAGTTGAGTTAAGCGATGTTGTAATGGAACCCTTAATTACTGACTATTGCCAAATGGAACCTCTAATTAAGAGGATGTTTTAATGCAGTGATGCCACAATGAACTCCAAATCCTTATGTCATGACTGTATATAACTCATGACAGCCCGAGAAATATATGACAGATAACATAGATTGAATTAAACTAACAATAGAACACACTAAGCATCAGTCTCCACCAGAAACAGACTTCACCCCAAAAAGTGCCCCCAAAATATCTTTGTCTGTTTCATGTGTTTAGATGAACAAGATATGTTTATCTTTGGCTGTTTTATAAATTCGGGTAGCTACACTTTGACTACTTGTATAAATTCTGGTACACTTTAGACTCCTCTTAACCAACCATGGTTCCCCCTAAAACAAAGTATCCAGCTGTCACCAATTTCAACATAAGTATTATTTTCAAACCAATTTCTTTCCAAAGCCAGTGTCCTTTTTATGTAAAAGGCACAAATCTCTCCACCATAGTGAACTAAAACTGTAGTTATTATTCCCATCCTAACTTCCTCCATATTTGCTCCTCCAAATTTCTGTCATGCCTATCTTTCTCCGTTAAGAGCCTTTGCTTCCACTTATTTGCCAGTACTAAATTAAACGCCTTAGAGTCTTTTAACCCCAAACTCCCATTAATTGAACTCAAAACTGATTTTAACAATACCACATGACCTTTGATTGACCAGTGTCTATTATTTCACGATACCAATTTTCCTTTCACCAAATTGATCACACCCTTCCACAATCTCAAATTTTGGTGATTCCTCGTTGATCATACCCTTCCACAATCTCAAATTTTGGTGATTCCTCGTTGATCTTTTCAGACACAAATGTATCAATTGATAATCATCTTTTTCCTATTACAAATGTATCAATTTGATATCATCTCGATCAGATGCAACCAAATTCCTTGAAACCAAATTTCTTATATTATTTTGTTGTTGCCAAATGTATATTAATATCATATGTATACATGTAACGTTAGATTTTATATTTCAATATTATAAATATTTAGGTTAAATTAATAAGTCAATGAAAATATAACTTCTATAAAGTGATGGATCCAACTCATAAAGTACCAAGTTCATTTGATATTCCGATAAGAGTATAACCTACTATCATCTCCATGCCATTTCAAGATATCTAGATACACTTGCATTTTAATAAGTCAATGAAAAATCCATCGTGAGTAACGTAATTGTACGATTTCAAGATAATTTAACTTCGATCACTTACATGGCATCACCTTGGAACATGAAATTTTCGATTTGCTCGTCATTCTTAACACACGAGGGATTCCCAGAGTGTGTGGAGTTCATTGGTTGGTAAACACACGAGGATTTGCATCGAACGATGTTGAAATAAAGCAAGGCGATGAGAGAGGGAAGGAAGGTTAATTCCATATTTCAACGCCTGTTACGATGCAAACACAGCGTTTATTAACCAATGAACTCCACAAAAATCACCTTCATTTCAATGACATATTTTTTCGAACTCTCTCAACCACAACCTCGAAGTAAGGATACAACGACAATGCTACCAAGAACCACGGTAGTTTAAACGAAGTGGACACAAAAAACAAAGACAACAATGAACCACTCTAAGCGAGGAGAATGACAAGAGCAAATTAGAGTTTTATGTTTGAAGGTGATTTCTGAGTATGAGATTGAGGGTTTAGATTTTCTTGAAATCATGCCATTCAATCCAAGAAAAAGGTTAGATTCGATATAATTGAATGGTTGAAAGTTGAGTTAGATGAAAGATGTCACTGTCTGATGGAAGGCATGGTGTTTTCATTGGCTTATTAGTTGTCTTACAAATACTTTTAAGTTATATTGAATTCCTTCTACAACAGATGATATAGCATTGGTACATTCGACCTTTAATTTACAATTTTTATTTCAGAATGCCAAATGGGAATGTTTAAATTTATTAAAGATCAAAATATTTCAAAAATTTTTAAATAATTGTATTTTAAAATAATTTTATTAAAAGATATTTGAAATAGTATAAAGTGATTGTTTGAAATTAAAAAGTTTCAATCAAAATATTATTATTAAATAATTTCTTTAGAAAACTATTTAAATTAAATTTTCATTAAAACTCTTGTAAAAAATTTACACAAAATTATGAATACTATAATTTTTTTTAACAACCGAATTTCGGCTCTTCCAGAAGTTTATGTACAATTATTACATATTAACACTCTAATAGTTGTGTTTTCATTTTTAAGCATCACACCATCTTTCTTTTTCCACATAATATTTTAAAAAAATATTCAAATTTGAATCAGTGATTTTTGTTTTAATAAAATTCTTAATACAAATATTTAAAAAATTATTCAAAAAACATTAAAAATCTAAAACATTTGCAACAAAACAATAAGATTATAAAATATTTTAACGAGTTTCACTTCTCATTCAACACGTTGAATGTTTTCAACATCAATTAATCCACTTCACTTTCAACACTTCATTGCAAACATTCAATCATTTAATTTTTTTCAACACCCTAATATTTAAAAGAAAATTAATTATTTACATCATTTTGTTTAATTTTAAAGACCCATTTGTATTCATAGTTTTCTATTTCAACAGGAGAGCACTTATTTCCATATTGATTGTTTGCAATGTTCAACGGAATTGTTTAGCCATGTTCCATGCATCAAGTTTATATAGACCTTATTTGTATCTAAGTTTTCTATTTGGGTTGAAGGAGATAGATTGACATGTCTTAACAATGTTCTAACACTATGGGTTGCATCCTGCAGCATCTGACAAGCCCATTGCTCACTGCCTTTTTATGCAGAATGGGGTCTGATCCGGATGACAGAAAGTCTACCTCTGGTTCTTGTATCTATCTAGGCCTAAACTTGGTTTCATGGTGGTCTAGGAAACAAACTCTTATGGCTAGGTCAAGTACACAGAAGTTTAGCTAGCACTTCAATCACTTCTCTCTGAGCTAAATGTGCACACTTTAACGCCATTCTCTATTGTGATCACTTTAGTGCTGCGCCCTCTCTCATAACCCAGTGCTTCATGACAAAATTAAATATATGGAGTTAGATAATTTTTCAAGAGAAAAGTTATCACTCTGCAGACTGCTGATGTTCTTACAAGCTACTCTCTTTCTAAGGTTTTAACCCTTAGAGATCATCTCAAAGTAATGGATAACCCAAGAGAGTTCTACAAGAGCAGCTTCAACATAGAAGACTCCTCAGGTTATGGTGAAGATATTAGGGAATGTGATAATGTTAGAATATAAAAGTAGTTAGTTGGTTAGAATGGTGAGCTGTTAAAGATGCTATGTCAAAGATGTTAGGCTGGCACTGAGTTTGTTATAACTCAGTGCACTTATGTTTGTCTATATATAACAGCATGTAACAAATATATTTGATTCCGAAATAACAGAATTTCCTTATATCTCTCTCCTTTCAGTTCAAAGATGAACACTATCTCAATTTCTAATAATAGTTTGAGCTGTTTAAAGCAATTCAGCCTTAATTCAAAAGTCTTGCTAGTTTGATGTTTGTTTAAATTTTTATAACATTATGCTTCGATTTTGGACTATTTGAGCTTCATGTTCTAATCATAACAAAATAAATGTGCTCCATTTTGTAGGGGTATGGACATTGAAGAATCTGTTAAGAACAAAATACCTTGGGATGGAACTCTCTTTAAATGAATTTACTATTTCTGCTGCTACATTCTCTGACAAGTGGAAAATGTTTAATCCATCCTTTCCTCCATGTCTCTGGACCACTTGTCCAAAACATCATTTGGGTTCTTCTCTTAAGGTGACTCCTTTGACATGAAATTCACAAATCCACTGCCTTGTTTTATGCTTAGCATCTGTCATGAAATTTCTTTATTTGTATATCTCTCCCTCTGTCAGGTGGAAGGATACTTATCACTTCAGAATGTCTGCCTTGTCAAATCAAGTGAGGTCCGTCAGCAATTTAGTGTAAAACTAATTTTCATGGACGTGCATATTTGAAATCTCAATGAATTTGACGGGTGATTATACTGAAGCTTCAAAGTGTAGTTTTTGTAAAATTGTAGTGACACACCTTTGATTCTGTCAAACTCATTGTCAGTTCAAACATACACGAAATGAAGTTTATGTTAGTTTTTGAATTGTAATTATCATTGTTGTTACAGAAGAGAGCAATAGAAGTCTTACATGGAAAGAAGAGAGCAACCTCTCAGAGACAGAAGAGCCTTTTGATGATGCAACTTTAGTTTGTATGGCCTAATTGGTATTCTTAAACTAGTATATACTTATATCTAATACCATAAATTTGGATTCCTTGCAATTTTATTACTCTTCTTTCCCAATTACTTATATGTTTTATTTGTTCCTATCTCCTAGGTCCAGAGTATGAAGTAAACCACTATGATTTTCACATTATATACAGTCCTTCATATAGAGTTCGGTGCTGTACTTCCGTATCATAGCGGTATGTTCGCTTTTCTATCTTGTGGAGTCTGTTAGTGTTGTCCATGGCTGAGAGTCAAACTCCGCCATACCAAACGATTTATGTGCTGTTATAGAACGTTCTTTCTTGAATATCACATTAATGATGTTCACCTTGTTTGATTGATACTGATACTGTTAGATTATGTAGATGGACAACCTTTGCCCTTCACTGAATTTGAAAAGGACCTTCCTGGTCATTCTACAGAATTGCGACTAGAATCGAAATGGACATTTATAACCCAAGAGGTAAATAACTTGTTTCAATTTTTTCCCTTTTTCTCAAATAAGAACATTTTATATTAAAAAAACTACAATTAATTTGAATTCTATATGTTGCAGGAACACCCATATTTGAATAGGCCATGGTACAAGCTACATCCTTGTGGAACTAGTGAATGGATGAAATTACTCCTATGTGGTGATACATCTTTGAATAAAAACTTCATTGAACAATATTTAGTTTCGTGGTTCTCCGTCGGGCAAGTTGTTGGTCTTAAAACTCCTCTGGGTATGCTGGATAATAGTTTCAAATAATTTTAGATAAAATGAAGTTATGGAGTTGAGATGAAGGAAGGATGTGTTTGCAATTGTCAATGGTAGAAAGTTGTAGCAGAAAAATTGGTGGAAAAGTTGAGACATGTTTATAGAAATTAGGTTTGTCATACTTGTGTATACTACTACTTTTTGACACCTTAGATACCATAAGTTTAACAATTTAAATTAAATTCAAACGTGTTGCTAAACAATAATAATTTTTTGACTTGTTGGGTTTATAATTTTGTATTTAATGATAAGATTTTGAAGCCGATCATTAAAGATTAAGAGTTCAGTTGAGACTTGTGATAAAGCCAACTTTAAACAAAAAGAAATATATTTATCCTCCCATTCTTTTGCATTAGATGCACGGAATTTTTTGGTATCCCATGAGTAATTCATTTACGACATGCTATTGTTAAGAAGAAAATAGGCAGAATTTGTTAAACAATAGAAGAAAAATAGTGCAGAATTTGTTAAAGGAAACTAGTGTTCCAACATTATAGCTTATAAACTAATTTGTGGACAAAAAGAGACAAATGGAGTACAAATAGAATGGACAAAAAGGAAGGAGTGGAAATGCCGAACGAGTGGAGTGGAATGTAACAAAGTTGAGTAGAATGAAACAGAGTCAAATGTGACTAAGTAGAGTGAATGTACGAGTCATTTGTATTGATTTTGAGATAACCAATGAATATTGTGCTTATCAACACTCTCATCGAGGGAGGGAGAAAGAGGAAAACTAATCTGTTAATCGCAAAATTTCCCAGCTTCATAGTGAAAAGCCTCAAAATAGATCTTCTGTAGTTGCAAACAGATAGATCAAGATTCAACATTCTCAAAAGATAAAAACGATATCAAAAAGGAAGAAACAACAATATAAAGTTCTTTGAAATCTAACTACTCCTTGTCATGTTTTTATGTGACCATAGCCATAAATGAATAATGAATTCTAACAAGATATAGCTTATATTACTCATCACATTCTTTCACAAATAATGGGTCATTTGTCTTAATGTTTCATACAAAATTCCATTACTACCATTCAATGGCAGCAATAACTCATTAGTATACATGAATACGATTCTCTCATCTGCTACTTTCTGAAGATTGAAGAAATTCATCATCAAGCTTAGATTCTTCTCTAATTTCTTCATGATTTTAGAACCTTTGTTATGGATTCTGCTGAAATGAACAAGGAATTCTGTATTACCTCGGCACCTTTGAGAGGAGACTCGATCCAACCTTTGCTGCAGAAACCAAAACTCGACTCCTTTGTAATCTTCTCAAGAACCTGATTGTAGACAGGCCACACAACACTTGTCATTAATTAGTTTTATTTCTCCAAATTATTATTTGAACCAGTTGATAAAAGCAATTCAGATAGTGAAAACCACCCACCTCTTGATGGACAACAGGATCTTTCACTATCCCTCCCTTCCTACCTGCACAGACAATGAATTTTCAAATTTAGAAATGATATTTTGTTTGCCCTATTTCCAGAAAACGGAGGAGAAATGATGATTAACCAAGTTGAAAGAAGCCATAATAGAGATGATATTCCTTACTTGAGATCTCTGAGCTTCAAATTGCGGTTTAACCAAGGTCACTAATGCAGCATCTTCCTTCATAACATTTACCACAGCCGGCATAACCTGTTAAAAGTATGTAACATTACTTAGCAGATCATAATCATACATACATTCAATATAGGCAACTCATATTAGTGAAAATCAGTGCAATGTCTCCTCTCCTTATCCTTCTTCGATGCTTAAGAAGGGTGGTTGACCACATAATAACAAATAAAATAAGGAAACAAGGTCACGATGATAAAAAATTCTATAAAGAATGGTTCACTGAAAAGAAATTGTTAATATCCATTTGGAATAAGAAATTGTTCTGCCAACAATCGAGTTTACATGAATAGTATGAATACGATTACATAGAGATTAGCAGCAAAACTACACATTCTAACAGGAGAATAGGCCTATGTCAAAACTGATTTGAGAGCATACCGTAAGAATGGAGATGAATGAGAGGTCTAGGGTCACCAAATCAACATTTTGTGGGAGTTTGAGATATCTTAAATTTGTCCGCTCTATAATAGATACACGTTCATCTCTTCGGATTTTTTCTGCTACCTAGGCATAGCAATTTGGAAAATGCCATAAGAAAACAACAATAGAGTATAAAATTTTCTATAAAAAATATGAAACAAAAACAAGCTGAAAACAACTTATGAACATGTTATAAGCTGTTTACATAATTCATCCAAAAAGTCCTGAAAGTGCTCATTCTAGTAGTTTTGCTCAAATAAGCCAATCTAAATAGGTTACCTGTCCATAACCTACATCAACCCCATAAACATGTGATGCGCCATACTGAAGTAAGCAGTCAGTAAATCCTCCGGTCGACAGCCCAGAATCAAGTGCCACTTTTCCGGCAACACCGACACCGAGCTGTTCAATGGCACCTTCCAGCTTATGTCCAGCTCTGTGAAGACATAAAAAAATAATATCCTGTTTCGTTAAAGTTTCTGTTGAGATATTATTTCAAGTGAACAGAGATTAGTGACTTCACCTACATACATATTTGGGAACTTCAGCTATTATCTCGACTACAGATTTATCAGAAACAGGAGTACCGGCTTTGTTAATCACCTTCCCATTCACATATACTTTTCCTGTGCATATATATGTTGCCAATCATATAAAATAATATACTTTCTTTCTTACCAGGAATAGGCATAAGAGGAGTTTTGAAGGAAAAATATTGTCATTTTGAATCTTATCCTATCTAGTTTTAACATACATCCAACGCAACAACCTTCATCTTCTGCTACACTTATTTTATTTTCTAAATAGAAAATAAAAAGTGAGATCCGATACCTTGCAAAATCCATGACTGGATGATGGATCGACTATATTGCTGATACCTTTCAAGGCATACTTCATCCAGCCTCTTTTTCCTAAACGAAGCAGTTCGATGTTATTAGTAATTTTCTTTCAAAGGAGCGCAAATAACTAATTAGTGAAAGTAACAAATGAATGATGGAATAATCTCCTTATTCCTTTGAAAGATTAACACAAACTACTTTACCCTATATGTACCACAATTTTTTGAGGGTATATTATAAAACAACTTATAAAAAGTACACAAACAATGGAATAAAATCATTGTTCCATTCCTCCACTCCACTCCACTCCATTCCATCATGTTTCATATCGCTCAATTTCACCTCACTTCACTCCATTCCATCGTGTTTCATTCCGCTCATATCTAGTCTATCAATCTAAACATAGCCTAATAGCCATTACAAGATATAAAATTGACATAAGAATGAAGATTTACATATACTTAATGGTTAGAGTTAGAGCAATGAAAGAAAGCTTACTTTTTGATTGGTATAATCCTTTCTGATTTTGCAGTAGCATAGCTTCTAAAGGAAGACTTAACTACTGTTTCGCCACCGACCCATCTCACTAAATCAATTTCCATCAAAATACAACAACACATGAAAAAACAAGTATTCATACAATAAATATTTCTACATTGTTTTTTGGGATGAATTTGAGGGTTTGTTTATTTCGAAAAGGAGAATGGAATTGTATGGGAGAGAGTGAACCTGTTCTTGGGAGCTTCAGATTTCGTAACAAAGAAAGGAAAGTCAAGGTTGTTGTCCCGTTCTGCAAACCTCGTAAGTGGTGCTGTTTCACAAACTGTAGCGCCATTTTTGATTCTCAACGAAAAGAACTACCTCTGTTTTTGTTTTGTTTTCATTGTTGATAGATAGGATATGGACAAGATGGGTTTGGGCCTCCTTCAAAGCCCGCCTACACCTTGAGAGTTTAGCTAATAGATCTTTTTATTGCTCCTTACACATTATATCTTACTAACACTCTACCAAAAATACCCTTAGAATTTAGATTCCAATCTCGAGATTGTCTATATTAGACAAAAGTGTGACCTACCCGTCATTGTCTATATTAAATACTTCATTGGCTTTGAGAGGATTCACGTATTCAACTTAGAGGCATCTTGTTTGATGTACCTCTATTTTAAATTAATTGAAAGTAGTCGTTAATAGAATAAGAAAAGTTGTCAAACGCTATTGCGATAATATAATGAAATATATTTTAAAATCCATAATATTTATAATACATAAAACATAAATACTAAAATATTCAAAACATACGTGAATACTGAATATTCAACATACATCATGTTTGTCAAGTGAAATACATAAACCAAAGTTGAACTACATAAATCAAACATATAACTCATTTTTACATTCAAAATGACTAAATTAATTCTACTTAAACACGATAAATAACATGTCATTTATAAATTATCATTAAGATAATTTGATTATTGATTACTTAATTTTATTAATAATTATTGATTAATTAATGTATATTGTTTGCCTATAATTGTTGGTTCATTATAATTACCAACAATTTAATAAACATTTGTTTATATTATAAAGAAGAAAAATTTAAAAGACTTTTACTTATAAATAAAGGAGGAAGTACCAATTGAGTCCCAAGTAAATAAAGGTGTACTTAGATTGAAGTTGAGAACAGAAATGACCTCCATCCATGTTAGATGAATATTAAGAAAACTACAAATTTTTATAAAAATTTAAATTACAAGATCTACAATTCACAATAATCAAATAATAAGAATTTATTTCATTCCTTTCAATGTACGACAGTTTCTTATCTCAACAAATAATGTAATTTATCTGAAGTTCCATATCAAATAATAAAATGTATTGAAATAATAATAGAATAATATTAGTATTAAATATTGTTTATTTAAAAATATCAACCTAAATCATTTTCAGAATGAATCCACCAATATTTTCAGTTTGTATAAGAATATGTTAAGACCTCTAAGGAACTACCATGCGCTATTCCATTTTCCTCATCTTCGGTTTATTGTATCTATTACCCGATGTATGATTTACAAATATTTTATTTAATAATTAATTTTATTAATGAATACTTAACATATTAAATAATTAATACGAATAATTTTATTATATGCATTAAATACATATATTTATTGAATTTTTTATTTAAAGAAAAAAAATTTAAATTTTATTTATAAATAAATAAAATATAAATAAAATAAAATTTAAAAATATTTTAATTTATTTAATAATTTTTTTAATCATTTATTGAATATTAAAAATTAAATTTTTAAAAATTATTCATAATTGACGGAATTATTTAATTTCTCATGATTTTCAATTTCTTTTTGACAATCAATATAATTTATTGAAAATTGAATCAAATGTTATTTTGAAAATAAAATCTCTTTGTCGAAATAAATTTATTTTAAAATAAGTCATTACCAATATCATGTATTAGTTTATAGTCATTAATGGATAAATTAACACCAGTTTTTAAAAAACTTAATGACAGACCTGTCATATTTATAGTCATATGTAATTTAGGATTAAACTGAAAAAATGAGATAATCCATAAATTAATAATGGTTTACTTTGAAATTATAAAAGGCCAGAACGCAGTTTTGAGACCAGAGAATCCCTATCCGAGCCAAATGGACAAAAAAAAAACATCATATGTTTCTTTGTTCACATTAGCATCAAAACTATTACCAACGGTTTTTCTGTTGGGTTAATTAATTCTTCACTTACTTTTCCCTCTTCAATCTCCAAACAACCAAACAACCACCCTTTCTTTCTTCCAATGATCATTCAAGCTTTCCACGCTTCTTCTTCTTCTTCCTGTTACTTCCATTCTTCTTCCCCCAAGCACTTCCCTTCAAAAAAGTCTCTGAAGCTCAACTGTAGCAGTACTTCAAAAGGAGAAAAAGTTTGTGTCTTTTTGTTAATCCCTTGTTTTTACCATCTTTACCTCTTTATACTTTGTTTCCAATCCTGCAGGATGATTACCTTCTCGATGCTCCTGTTTCTGTTGGTGATGGTTTCTCTTTCAGTGGAGGTACCTACCTACCTACCTACTATTCTTTCATTTTCAAGAATCTGTACTGTGATTCTGATTTATTATTCAAATCTTCTGTCAGGAAAATATTCAGATGGACCTAATCCAAGTGATGAATGGTTTAAGCAAGGGAAATTGGTAGTTATTCATAATCATTTTTCATAAATATCTTCATTTTTTATCCAATGTTTTTTTTATATCATTAGGTTAAAGCCTATTCAATTCCTGGAACTGGTGAAAAGGCAAAAGATCCTATTTTTGGGCTAACAATGGGGAATAGTTCTCAAGCTAGCGATCGATACGTTTATGTAGTAATTATTAGCTTTCGAATAAGTTGAAATCAGCTTCTGCACTTTAATTCATTCATATGTTACTAATTGAATATGATTTTACACAATAGATGGTTTTGTGTTGAAAGTGGAAATGCTGATAATCCTTCAGTCATATTAATCCATGGTTTCCCTTCACAGGTAAGTTTCATTTTATTTGTCAACTGTAAATGCACACCTCTAAACTTGTTATCGATGAAATTGATATGATGGCAGTATCTTAAGTTGTTTTGGTGCTTCTGTCTAGGCATATTCTTATCGCAAAGTTCTCCCCGTACTCTCAAAGGACTATCATGCGGTAACATTTGATTGGCTAGGTAACATCACAATGTACTTCTGATATTTTCACCTATGTTTTGTGTCATTGCTTTCTTTATGGATTTTTAATGATGATACAAAACTAAATTAGTGAATGTTTAGAAGTAGAACCATATGATTTTGTAAAAAGCTTTCAATGAAATCTCTTTCAGAGTAGCGAGGGATAGGGTAGTGAAATCCTTAAGAGATAGAGGAAGATTTAAAAAAACTTTTAAGAGTAACTAATAAGAAAGACCTAGAGAAGTTTATCCAGAGATATGATATATGCCTTGATATTGTGGCGTCGTTAGATCCACGTTGCCGTCCCTACTTAGTGAGATAAAATTCGGTTGTTATTGTCGTATAGTTTCCTTGATAATTAAGCTTTGATTCCACTGTAGAAACAGAAAACTTCATTCTATTTTCCTTTTCTATTTCAGGGTTTGGGTTCTCTGATAAGCCTCAGCCCAAATATGGATTTGACTACACCCTTGACGGTAATTGCTTATGTGTTTGGTTCCACATTAACAAAAATAGTTTTTGGATAAAAATGACTCGAATATAAATTGATTTATGTATGAATACTTTAGTGTAAAAGTGAGTTGAGCAATAAATTTGTGGCTAAACATTATTTGTAGAAACCAAAGGTCTAAATCACAGTTTCAAGTCCGAATCAATTTTGAGGACATACTAATTCTGTCGGAGAACATCCACACAAGCCAAAATCTTTTTCTTCTTCCATGCAGAATATGTGTCATCATTGGAATCACTTATTGATGAGCTTGGTGTTACTAAAGTCTCACTTGTTGTCCAAGTAAGTTTGACTTGGTTGATAAGAATCATGGATCTACTTGGTATAGTAATCTCTTCTTTAACATATCATTATTCTTGTTTGTTCACAGGGATATTTTTCACCAGTTGTAGTTAAGTATGCCAGAAATCACCAAGAGAAGATTAACAACTTAATACTCATTAATCCACCGGTACGTTTATTTTTTACTTGTGTTATTTATACAGAAAAATTTCAGAATGTAGTTACATTAAGTTGTTGATTAATGAATATAACAAGTTATCATCATAAATCGTTATTCATTGATTGAACACAAATTAATATCACCAATCTTAAATGGAGTACTTCTTAATAGTTTGATAACTTGAATTTTTCTTTCTTGTTATATAAGTTAACAGCTCAACACGCCAAGCTTCCACCGACATTGTCCATATTCAGCAACTTTCTGTTAGGTGAAATATTTTCACAGGTATCATAAACATTATTCAAGTTTAATACATACTACTCTGGTCACAATTATAAGCAAATACTTGTTCTCTTTTCAGGTTCATTGAATAATTGGTGTATTTGGTTTATATATAGACCTGATACATTAATTATTCAATAAACCTGAAAAGGGGAATATTTGCTTATAATAGTGATCAGAGGATGTATTTTAAGCATATAGGTTCTGTATAATGTGATTCTCTTGTGAGTGATTAGGATCCATTGAGGGCCAGTGACAAAGCTCTAACAAGCTCTGGACCCTACAAAATGAAAGAAGAAGATGCAATGGTCTATAGAAGACCCTATCTCATATCTGGATCCTCAGGCTTTGCATTGAATGCAATTACCAGGACCATGAAGAAAGATCTCAAGGTGATAACTAAGTAATTAAATATACGTGACATTGTTTTGTAAGTGGCAAGTAGTGTTGCTACTATGATCCACGACGATTCAACTCTAGTTCCTTCGATTTGTATTAAAAACTAAACTAACACGTATATATGTTTGATTCATTTTTCTTCAGAGGTACGTGGAGGATATGCAAACAATACTTACGGACAAAAGTTGGAATGTTCGAACTACAATATGTTGGGGCCAGAGAGATCGTTGGTTAAGCTATGATGGAGTTGAAGATTTCTGCAAAAATTCCAATCATAAACTTGTTGAAGTTCCAAGGGTACATAATTACTTATAGATTCATTTTCTTATCATAAACTAGTTCACCACAATGCTATCTATCTTCTTCATAAATCCTCATATTCGTGCTCTTTGTAGGCTGGACATCATGCACAGGAAGATTGTGGAGAAGAACTTGGACAACTTATTTATGGAATATTACGCAAAAAGAACTAAACATGAGTGATCATATATAAATTTCTAGTCTTTTGAATACAAAGTAGATGAATTACTACAATTTAAGGCCAAAGTATATTTATTCAAACACATTATATATTCCAAACACTTGGCTACGCTATTTTTGAATAGTTTTTTCCCTTCCACATACGAAGGCAAATAGCACACATTATTTGATAAGGCAAAGGACATTTGGAATAGTATGTGTAGCAGTTCCATGAGCATTTCTACAAACAGCCGAAGTCTTCTTTCCAGGTTGAGCAGAGACAATTTTGTTTTCTTCCAATACAATGCCATGACAACCAGATGAGCTACAGTCTAAATCAATGGCTACATCGGTTGCAGATGTTCCGGTAAATCCTCGATATGTTACATAACTCACCGACACAGATGCACCCTAACAATTTCAACACATAATTTATGATACATAATATCGGCTAATACATTGTTGAAATGATAAAGTATATATGTCATATGAATAATGTAAATGTACCCGAGTACCGGCATTATATTTTTGATCTATAATTATAGGGTTCTTAACATTCACAAGGATGATTTGTTCAAAACTAATCTGTTTTGCATAACCTGATCCACCCTGCAAAAAATAGTGAAAGTAAGAACCATATTTTACAAGAACTCTAGTATAAACATATATTTAACCTTATTAGTATACTCACATCGACTGTTTTGATTCTCGCTCCATTTGTAGTTCCCGTGAAAGTACAATTCCGAACATGAACATCAGAAACTTTATCTGTCGCTCTATTTCTACCGAGGCTACCAACGCTGATTATTTCATGAATGAAATTCATATTTATATGAGATTTCTGAAGAATACAAATACGTGCAGAATACAAAACTTAGTTTAACATTTGAGATAGAATTTTTATAAACCTTATCCCGTGGCCCGGTCCACAAGTAACTCGAGTAGCATTGATAAAAGTGGAACCACCACCTATGGCAATACAATCATCACCTACAAAACTCAAATTGAATTTACACAAATGTTATCATTTTAAGGAGAATGATTGATTCTCTAGAAATATAATCAATTTTTTTTTTTTACAACTTTCTTTAATTACCGGATTTTATATCGGAGTCTTGTATCAAGATATTAGACGAATAAGAAATGCCAAATCCATCTGTATTAGGGCTAGTAGCAGGAGAATTAATAGATACATGAGTGAATGTTGCACCATTGCACTGCATAACATATACATGAATTTGTGGACTATTAGTGATCTTCAAGTTACGAACATTAAGACCATTGCATGCATGGAAAAAAAACACCTGCACCATTAGCAAAATACTCTCAATCACTTCAAAATAACAATTTGAGACTCATTAATGTGTGTATCAACGTATCATAGACTATATTTGTTATAAAATCATACCCCAGGTCGAACACAAGTTGGACAATTCCACCAAGTTCTACCATTCCATAGACTTCTCCATGGTTTTGCCATCAACGATAAGATCGTTTAAGTATTCTATCGAAATCAAATTCGCCCGCCTTTCCAATTCTCTTTAGAAGGTGCAACTATTCGCCTTCCATCTGTGGTTCAGAGAGAAAATAAATTAGATTTTTTTTAACTATCAGTCATTGGAATTTTATCATTTAAAAATAAATAAGAGACATCGCAGATTCAAACTCACTTATGCAGCTTTTATATTTCTCGCATAACTATTAATCGAGTTGATTTAACAAATAAAACTAATGTTTTTTTTTACAGCAATCAATAAGTGTTAGATCTATGTTGAATGCTAGATACATTATATACCTGAATGGTAATTTTGGCATTGCAAGGACCACTAAAATTTACTTTAGTCACCAAGAATGATTTTCCAGATGGTATAACTAATGTTGACATCCCTCTTGATGCACATACATTACTCCATGCTTTTGAAAATGCCTACATATAATAAAAAATATATCAATTAATCACAATCTATCAAAACCATAAACTTTTCATGAAGATATAAAATTTAAATAAAACAAAGAGAAGATTTTCTCATATGATATAAAAAACATAGAAACATATTAGGAAATATACTTGTGTATCATCAGATTTGCCATTGCCAATTGCACCATATTGCATCACATTATAAATAGCATTTGTGGTTCCAACATTCAACCTTGTACATAGACAAGGTGAAATAAAACAAAAAATTAAAACATAAGTGATGAATCCTTGCATGTTGACTAGAATGAGATAAAAAAAAAGAGAAAATTTAGAGTTACTATGATGATTTGTGATGGAAGTAGAGTAATGGTGTAATGTAATGAAAAAATGAAAATAATATAATGTTATAAAATATATCCTAAGATAAAAGCATTAAATATTTGAAATAAAACTATTTTCTTTTCTAATAAAATATATTCAAAATGTTGTTATTATTAATATTATTATTATTGTTGTTGTTATTATATTATTGTTTTTGAAAATAATTAATTGCATATCTATCTATATATCATTATACATTATTCACATCATCTTATTGTTGCCACATTCTAAAATTCATTTTCACTTTTTAAAATTTCAAATACAATACAATACTTCTACAAATAAGAGATCACATATTCGAACTTCGAAAGACGGAATAAAATTTCAATTTTAAATAAATTGATCTAACAAATCAATCATTACTAATTATACATATTTTCTTAAATTAAAATATTATCTCATATTTAAAAATAAAAGAGACGTGAGTCCAGACACCATAAAATATTTTTGTTTTCTAAAATTAAAGGAATAAAAGTAACACTTGAAATAATTGTTTTAAATTTAAAGGAGTTCTTACATTCAAACACAATAAAATATTTTTAATCTTAAACAAGTTCTTACCCAATTTATAAATATAAGTCACTTTAGATTTATTTTAAAAAATAATATATTATGTAACAATCTTTTACGATGACTTTATATTTTATTATTATATATTTTTATATAATATCAAATACTATATTAATGACAAACAACAAGATACCATACAAAAGAAATGCAAGAATCAAAATAAAATATATGTTATTTTACTGAAATTATAGCTATAAAAGTAACACTTGAAACAAATATTTTAATTTTAAAGTACTTCTTACACAAATTTAAAGAAAAGTCATTACAAATTGATCTTAAAATATAATACATATAATATAATGTGCAATAATCTTTTCTGTGTCTATATACATTACTATGTGTCTATATTCATTACTATTATGTTTTTCATAATACTAAATAATAAACAAAAGACAAATAATAATATTTATGATTTCTAGAATTTTTTCAAAGTAGTTTACTATTTTGTTTTGTAATAGTGTGATTATAGAGAGTATAGTAAAAACAACTATAATAATATCTAAAAAATAACACTCATATTTCAACCGAGACAAAACAAATAATTTTTTTTGCAATCT
This sequence comes from Vicia sativa, assembly GCA_021764765.1. Taxonomy (NCBI): domain Eukaryota; kingdom Viridiplantae; phylum Streptophyta; class Magnoliopsida; order Fabales; family Fabaceae; genus Vicia; species Vicia sativa. Next base: position 133,596,510 of record CM038796.1, read on the forward strand.
CAATAATAAAAATTAAAATATTAAATTAAAATAATAATTAAATTAACATAGCAACAGAGTCGGTCCAACACTCTATGAGGCTCAAAGCAAACTTTAAATTGAGGCCTTTTATATTCTAATAAAAAACTAAATTAAGTTAAATTATTATAATTTTTATTTAAAATTTACTTTTCGAGCTTTTTGAGAAGCAAAATTATTTATTAAACTATTATAATCAATTTCATTTAATATTTCTTTTTTAATTGATAATAAAGCCAATTCATTTAATCTTTTTTGAGACATTGTTGATCTTAGATAGAATTTTATTGATTTTAAGTTTGAAAAAATTCTTTCTGCTGAAGCAACAATTATTCTTTAAGCAACAAATGCATTTGGGAAAGAGTTTAGTCTTATTATATAGTTGATTATATCAATTGGTGTATCATTTTTGACGTGTATGTTTTCTCTTAATATTTTCAATTCTAAAAATAAGTCTAATCCATCAATATTAGAGTTGTCGTTATGTTCCTTATCCTTCATTTGTGCCACGTAAACGAGGGTGTTGTGTTGTAATAAAAACAAAACCATTGGGTCATATTGAAACTGACGATCTAGTGGAAGATGTTGCTTACCAAGTTGATGAAGTTGAAGTTAATGATGTGATTCCAGATGAACACACTACAAGTTTATCGATACAATGGTTGAGGTGAGGATCATGAAGATCATGAAGATTCTGGATCCGAGGACAATATCACATCAGATGACGAGGATGATATGGATGACGAGTTGACGATTTAGAATAGTCAACTTATACTAATGAGATTAATGAATGAGTTTAAAGAGCTTAAAGATCATGAAGTCTTGTAATTTTACTTAACGAACCATCTATTGAATGAGTTAATGAATATGTATTAATTAGAATTGTGTCTTGTAATTTTACTTAACAAACCATCTATTGAATGAGTTAATGAATATGTATTCATGAGAATTGCGCTTTTCAAATATATTATATGTTAACTTGTATTTTCTATAAATAGGTAAAAATGCCACCCAAGGATAATAAGGGTAAGGGTCCTAGTGATAGTGGTAGGAAGCCCACGTCAAGGGTAATAGTATGCCACCACCTCACTCTACCACGTGTCCTCCCCCGCAGAGTCAGGTTCATCATATGTCCATGGACAGTACTATGCCATTTACGCCATTACTATCCTCTCAGACTCCTCTACAGTTCTCATCTGGGAGTCCGTCTTTTATCATTCCATCTGGGGCCCCATCCTTTGTTACTCCACCTGGTTTACCATTCCAGCAGACACAGGTGCCTTCATCCTTCCAGCACAGTTTTCCATTTTCCACACTGATACCCTCATTCATGCGATGCGGAGGATCCAAAGACCCACTTCCTACACAGATGCCCCATTCATGCAGCAGCCTGAGGATCCAGCACCCCACTTCCTACACAGATGCCCCCATTCATGAGGCAGCCCGGAGGATCCACCTCTTCTCGACCCACACAAACTGCTCGCACCCCACATCCCACACATGTACCTGCATCCGATGATCATGCAGAGTCGGTTGATGAAGATCTTGGTGTGGACGGTGACAGTGATCAGATAGATGAGAGAGATCTTCGAGGGGATGATGATCCTAGTGAGATTCATACCATTGATGAGAGATTTTGGATTTGGCCTGAAGGGAACTCGTAAGTTTCTTATTTATTGATTTTTATTTATAAGTACACATTTCCATTTTTAATATAACTTTATATACTTAATTATGCTAATTCAATTATTGTTGTTTTAGTTTCGGAGTCGGAATATAAATTATATAATTCATGAATTATACAAATTTTTGAAGAGTTTTAGAGAAGTTTGGATAGAGAAATGGTTCAAGCAATTTCGTATAATTAATTTATTTCTTATGTTATTTTATTTAAATGACCTTTTGAGTATTATTATAATTTATCTAACTATTTATTTTAATGTCATTCAACATTGCAGCAAATGTGTTCGGGATCCTATGAACCATAACAAGTGAAAAAAATTATTTTAGCGATCACTTACGACTTTCTAACATGCTACGACGTGTTAGAGAAAATTACAACTTTTGGGCATCCGTCCCAAATGGATAGGCAAAGAAGTTTTGAAGAACTTCTTAAGTATTGGAAATCGGATGAATTTAAGGCTAAATTTAAAACGCCAAGAGAGAGGCATCGAGAAAAAGGGTTGCCTTAATCTTGGAAGCATTAGTATCATTGAGCATGCTCGTCGCATGGTAATTATTACCACTTTTAAAGTCATATTTTGTTTTATAACATATATTAATAATTAATTTATGTTAATTTTTTATTTTAGGCGTTTGGGGAGGCAACCATTGATGACTGAGCTGGTTACCGAAACGAACAAAGAAATCGGGGGAATTTATTGACGAGCGTACAAAAAAGGTCCTGGTAAGTAAATTTCTGTTTATATATTTTTTTTATTTTTTAAGCAATTTTGTGACGTGATTTTCACGTGGCAAGTGAGATGTTGTGGCGTGAAAATTATGTGGCAACTGATAAGTTGTGGCGTTACAATCACGTAGCTAAATGTTTTTATTTATTTATTATTTTTTAATTTCATTTCATTAATTTTACTTATGTATTTAACTTGATTTATTTATTGTATGTATAGGAGGATTATCAGGCCTTGCTTGTAGAATTTCTGACCCATAATCCTCGGTATACTCCTCCTCCGGGAAGACCGGTTCATCCAGATGTGGATTTCTATATTTGGAGTCAAGTTGTTGGGGGAAAGGGACCTAACAAATGCTTTTTTGGGGGTGGAAATTTGGCGGGCACCTTGAGGAGTGGGGATAGAACTCTGTATCAGAGAGCTGCGGATGGTGAAGGAGGGTCACGTCAAACAAATTTGACATCGGATCAGTTAGAAACGGTCAGATAATTGGCTAGACGCGAGTCCGAAGAACGTGAGGCCGCATTGAAGGCCCAAATGGAGGCGGCAATGAAGGCCCAAATGGATGCAATGAGGGGTGAACATAGTAGAGAAATGGAGGCAATGGCGAAGAGGCAGGCTGATATGGAGGAACAAATGCGATCATTTATGCAATCATTCGGTGGAAATCCCAACAGTGGTTGTCAAAATAATAACCCCCAAAATAATGATGACTTCTTTAACGACTTTTCCGACGACTCGATTGATCCTTCTACTTAGTTTTATTTTATTATTTATTTACTTTTTTATTTCTGTATTAATATAAATTTATAATCATATTTTACATATTAAATATAAATTTTAGTTTATTAATTTTATTATATTAAATATCTTAATTTATATTTTTTGAATACATTTAGTTTTATTTTTTATAATTTGATTTATAATATTGAATTTAATAATTAAATTATAATTTTTAATCAGAATTATTAAATCAGAAAAAATATATAAATTATTAAATAACAAATACTATATTTAAAATAGAAAACAATTAAAAAAAAAGAGGTTGCGGCGTGTTTTCCACGTCACAACTTAGTGACATGAAAAACACGCCGCAACATTTAATTAAATGACACTATAAAGCCTGCTCTGATGTCTGCTCTGCAATAACTGCGTTTGACCCATAAAGAATGTTGCGGCGTGATTTTCACGCGCTCTCCAGCGACGTGTTTACTCACGTGACAAAAAACAGTTTGTGACATAATTATGCTAGTTGCGGTGTGACTTTCACGTGACAAAATTCAATTTATTTTGTAGTGTCAATGACCTTAATTTTTCTATACTAAATAGAAAATAAAAAATATCTTGATATATTTTAAATTGTTCAAATCTACTCCGAAATGATGTAATTGCATGATCTAATATGTACAAAAAATAGTCAGATTTAAATAATTCTTCAGGAGTTTTTAAAACTTCATCGTTAATATTCTCATTAAATTGTCTCTTTCTACGAATAATACGTTTTATTCACGAAACTTAGGTTTTATATCCATTTCGATAGAAATTTCTTTAGCCGAAATTATGGCATTTTCAAAACCATTTTCTCTATATTTTTCGAAAAAAGAAATAAGTCCTTTCAATTTCTCTATAGCAACATTAATGCTCATATCCTTTGATTGGAAGTGTTTCTTAATTGAGTTTATAGCGAACAGTATTTCATACCAAATAGTCATGCCTACCAAAATTTAAAATTTTCAAGCTCATAAGTTGCCAAACATTCAACTTCACTTTCTATTTTAGGTTCATCATTCACTTCACCTAATTTCAATAAAGAAATTAGATTTAACAAAAAACAAAAGAACGCCGATAAAAAGAGAATAAAAGAGAGAATAACTTACTTGTCGTCAACAAATCAGTGATTGGAGATGGAGAATAACAAAGAATTTAAAAAATAAAATAACAAGAAGTTGTCTATATCTATGTAGGAGTGATTCTAATATGATACAGCAGCGACTCGAAATTACAGTATAAATATGTAGAGTTTCTTCAATGGCAGATTTGCAGTTATATTTTTTTTTTTTTTGAAAAAATACTCAATTGTAATTTAAATAATAATGAAAGAAGAAGAGTTATTATGAAACATTGATCAAATAAATCGATTTAATAATTGTGTTATTAATATTATTATTGGAACGTTGGAAAAAACATAGTCATAGCAAAATTAAATTAAATGAAAAAGGATTCTTTTTTTCTTTTCACGTTGATACTGTTGGGAGTATTAAATTGAATTAAATTTATTTTAATTTAAATTAATTCAAATAAATCAAAAATCCTTGCAAAATTGATGGAGGCTTTTGTTTTATAAATTGAATAAAATTTTATTGAGTTCTTTGTTGGGAGTGTTGATACGGGAGTATTAAATTGAATTAAATTTATTTTAATTTAAATTAATTCAGATAAATCAAAAATCCTTGCAAAATTGATGGAGGCTTTTTTATAAATTGAATAAAATTTTATTGAGTTCTTTGTTGGGAGTACTAACAATATGCTAATTTATTGAGAGTGTTAAATTGATTCAAAATTGATGGATGCTTTTTTTTAGGCCTTAATTTCTTTAATAACAAATTATATATTTGGGGGCCTAAAGCCCTATCTTTAGTGGCTTCACCCAATGACCGGCCTGCATAGCAACTAACATTTTCAATCCATTATCCATCATATAACTAAAGTTTGACAACATAAACTTCAATTTTATAAAATTATTGAAAATTTTATTTAATAAATAATTATAAATAAATAATATATATATATATATATATATATATATATATATATATATATAAATATATATATATATATATATATATATATATATATATATATAAATAATATATATATAAATATATATAAATATTTAAATTTATAAATAAATAATATTTAAGTTTACAAATCTAAATTCACTCTCAATTTACTAACATGTATTTTCTTTTCAAATAAAATATATCTTTGTCTATATAATTAATTTACATCATTATCTCTATTATAATTTACAAAAGTTTATAATATAAATTTAATAATCATATTTTGTCTAAACAAACTCTCAATATATTTAAAATTTAATAAAAAAATAAAACTAATTTGCAAGTTGCATCACGAGTCTAAATTTAGTAATATTGTAGTTTTGTCTTAATGTTTAATAAATCCTTGGAAGTTGCAAGCTTTTTAGATTTTTAATTAATTATGAGTTTTTCAAAGAGAGTAATTGAATTTAACGTGCATATTTTACATGCTGTTTTTAAAAAAAATACTACTGTATATAATTACTTTTTTAAAAAAGAGATATTAAAAAAACTATTTTAACATTAAAGTGTGCAAAGAATAACCTCCAACAAAAAATGTTCAAAAAAAAATAATTCCAACAAAATTAACATACATTGAAATAAACTTCACTACACAACCAAAATAAATTATAAAATAAAGAGAAAACACAACTAAAATAAATTATAAAATAAAGAGAAAAAATCTAATTAGAATTTTAGAATACTAGCGCCACGCTAGTTCCACTTTTTAGAGCATACATTTAGCCACTTTGTATGGGCTTGCTCGCTTTCCTACCTCCTTACTTCTCTAATCGTCTTCTTTTCTCTTGGTCCATATACCAAGCCTTTTCAAAAGGGTTTCATAGTTGAGTTTGAGCATGACCATTCTCACGAGATTAATCAAGTTTCGACCTTGGTTAATTATAACCCGATTTCTCACCTTAGTCCATATACCAAGTGTTCCATGCAATAGGGTTTCATGGTTGGGAGTAGGAGCACCTGCCCTCACGAGGTTAATCAAGTACGACCCTTAGTTAACCATGACCTGATAAAATTCTATCCACAAACCAAATATCAAAACACTTTCATAATCAATGTTCCAAACCTCGATCCAACATCGAGTGACTTTCAAAACTCTTTTCACAATAAAATCCGAGTTTTTAAATCGTTGGACGCTAGGCCAATTGTTTAAAAACTTGTGCCAAATAAACTCCTAGTCTTTAAGTCGTTGGACGCTATACCAATTGCTTAAAGACTCCTAAATAACGTGAAACTTGTTTCACCTCACTTTTTCATAAGAAAATCTTTTTGGGTGATAGACGACTCGTCTGAGCATTAACTCCTCTGGTTTCTAGTATTTGAATCGTAAGACGTTAGTCCTATTGTTCAGTACTTTTTCACTCACTTAAAAACAATTCAACTCATTCAACTCTTTTTTCGCTCATATGCGATTATCAAACTCTTTTCTTACAAAGAGGTATGCGATAGCCATTTCAAAACACGAACGAGGACTTAAGCTTTTCAAACAAGCTAAACAAGTCGAAGTTCAAGTATTTGAAATGTCTAATGCACGATTTTTCTTATAAAATCAACACAACCAACTTAAAACCTTTTCAAGAAGAACTACGAGTTCGACTTTCCCATTGCACGAGGGAATACGTGACACGTGGTTTTGAAACCGCAAACTCAAAATTCTAAAAATACAAACCCTTTCTTTCTTTTCCTTTCTCGATCATTAATTAGAAGATAGAATTATTACGATAACACACGAACACGCATGAACTAAATGGTTCCCATCGAGTACGATGGATGTGAGGTGCTAATACCTTCCTCTTGCATAACCGACTCCGAATCCATATCTCTTGGTCACGTAGATCGCCTTATTCGATTTTCGAGTTTTATCTATATTTTCCGTTCTTTTAGAACAAATAAAATTAGGTGGCGAATTCATTGTTTTAAAATAAATCATTTTGAAAACCAGTTGCTTCACTGGGGTTCGCATTTATTGTCGATACTGCACTTATATGCTCTTCACACTTGATAATTCATGTCATGCTGTGATACCTTTCACGGGAATCGAATATGCCGGCTCCTGGTTTCTTATGGTACATTAGTGTTATTGTAGGCTATAAGACTTCCTTCTTCTCCTGCGCATGTGTGATCATTTTTTTGTTCATTGCATTGTATGTGTGCTTCTGCCAAAGCACTTATTTGCTTAATCCCTCTTCATCCCTTGGTCGTTAAACCAAGGTGGATGCTAAGATAGTCTCCCCAGGTTTGCTCGGTTAGGATAGTCTTTGAGCTTAGACTTTTATCCTCAACCATAGGGTCATTTTTGCATGATAACATTAGGGGTAGAACTAGTTAGTTTCCCTTTCTTGTTTTCTAGTTTCTTTTGCATCCTTGCATGTAATAAAACTAAAACTTGCTTTCTTTTTCTTTTAGAAAACTAAAACACTTAATAATGGTTCAAAACTCTTTTCTCAAAGGTAAAAGCAACCAACCAATGCAAACTTTTTCACCTACGGGCGCTTTTTTTCCGTGTTTAAAACCTTTTTCATAAGTAAAAAACACAAAAACCACCAAAAATGTGAGCCGAACTACGACGCTCTGACTTTCCCATTGCACGAGGGAATACATAGGCATCTTGTCACGGGGCTCGATCGAGCAAAACTTCGTAAATACTTCCTTCTTTTCCCCGTGTTATCTTTATTTTCCTTTTCTTTCTCATGCATTATAGCGATTAAGCGATAGATAGATATAACACACTCATTATACATGAAAATATAAGTGGATACCATAGAGTACTACGTGTTCGCGTTAAAAGGTGTCGCGCTAGGGAATTGAATATGACTTCAGATTCTCTGGCTCGAAACGATTTACTCTTTTGATTTGTTTATAAAGATGCCGCGAGCATCAAACTTTATTATTTTCAACACAAGAAAAGATGATTTAATGATTGTGAAAAAGGGGAAAGCTGTTAATACCCTCAATTGATTTTGATATGCGTAACGACTAGCGCAAACTAGACGTAACGCATTGGGGAGATTCTGAGTAAGGGGGTTTGTTATATAAAGGGAATAGATGGAGCACCCTAAATATATATAGTTATCTATAGCTTTATATATGAATATGTTTGATATGTTTGTGTGTTTTAATTGCTATTTCTATGATTGGGAAAGTTTCTCCTTTGGATTTTAAGAAACGGTAGATTATGTGGGATCCTAGGGTTTATTATTATTATGCTCGCAAAGATTTGTGGATCTTCTGCATACATATCCCTTAATGGGAATCAGAGCATTTGTAGCTCAGATCTAAAGGGATCTATGGTTTGTTTGGTCTGAGAGAGAAAGAAATTTTGCTCGGCAAGGATGAGATCTTGTGCCTACGTATTCTCAAAAGGATGTTGAGAAAGTCAGAGCAATCGTAGTTCCCACTCATGCTAGTGGAAAGCAATGGGATGTTAGTAAGAGACACAGACAAATGTCATCTTAATGAAAAATGTATCTAATCTATTTCATCACATACATTTTGAAAAGTTTGATTGATTGAAATCTTTCATCGTAAGTTACAGGTATTTGGCTTGAGTGTACAAGCGTTACCACTTACATGTTTAAGAAAGATGTTTGAAAAAGATGATTAAATCTTTTAACTGTAAGCATTGGGTGTTTTGCTTGAGTGTACAAGCGTTACCACTTACAATTAAGAGATGTTTTTGTTTGAAAAGAATTTTGAAAAGTTTTTGATTGTATGTGATGTGATAGATGAGATACTTCTTCCATAGAGATGATAAATGTCTAAATCTCGAGGAGAAATTGATTGGATTAGAGGGATGCTTTTAAGAAGCCCATGGGTCCTTGTATTGTAAGCCCAAGAGGAGGCATTCCGAGGGTCATCGAAGGTCCTCTGAAGCTCAAGAGGAAGCTATAGGGTATGGTGACTTTGTCTTTAAAAGGATTTCACCGAAACCATCCTTTTGGAATTAAGAGCAATTTCACCGGAAATTATACTCTCTGGGTTCTATCCTAGCTGGTGATTCTTTGTATTGGAAGCCCAATAGGAGGCTGTTAAGAGATTTCTTGGTCTCTTTCATTGTATAATGCCCAAGAGAAGGCTAAACTCAATGAGGAGTTCTTTTGAACGAAGCCCAAGAGAAGGCTGACTCAACAGGGGAGTGTTGTCTTATATGAAGCCTAAGCGGAGGCTAAACTCAGATGAATGAGTTTTCTTATATGAAGCCTAAGAGGAGGCTAAACTCAGATGAAATGAGTTACCTTCACTACAAGAAAATTGGCAGATTGCGACATGTATTTTTGTAGATTACGACGGTTAAAACCGTCGCAATTTGCTTTCCACGACGGTTGCTTTACCGTCGCAGAAGTGTGTGTCCCCAACCTATTTCGCGAGTTATAAAACCGCTGTTCATGTTTACGACGGTTTGGAGTGACATAATCAAGTATTGGTGACTGTTTGATACCGTCGTGACTATATTTTGAGTTTCTTTTAATTATTGATGGCGACGGTTCGATACTGTCGTGAATATCTTTTGAAATTGATTAAATTGTTTATGGCGACGGTTCGATACCGTCATGACTTTTGTTGATTATTTTTAATTGTTGATTACGACGGTTCGGTACTGTCGCCATGACTTTTGTTTATGTCTTGATTTTTTTGTATTTTTCTATTATATATATTTTTTATTTAAATTATTATCTATGTAAAAAATTTTAAATATAGTTTTTTTGTGTTATTTTTTTCTTTAAATTATTTCTTCTTTAATATATTTATTTATAGTATTATTTTTTGTTTTATTTTCTATCACTTTGTAATATAGTAAAAATAATTTCAATAAAAAATATTTAACATCAAATAAGCATTATAATATCCAAAAAAATGTGTGTTCCATAATCATGTAAAATGCGAGTTCCATAATCATGTCAAGTAGTACAAAAAACCCAAAATATATCAATTCCTAATCTTATAATAATAAGTATCATTATGCCAAAAATACATGAGAAAGTTCACAATCTAATTATCTCGATCATAGCAAAGTCTAATTTGTCCCCCCTGAAGTTCCATTATCTGCAATACGGTAGCTAGACTCAGATGAACGTCTACCATCAGCGGGTGATTCCAATCCCTAAAAAAAGGTATTAAAATAATAATCTTTAAAATAATACTCATAAAATTTAACTTTAAATGCGTCAAAATAATATACCTGTCTTCCACTAAAATTTTGCATTTGCATTAAGAGTTCAATTTCCTTTGTCCTCGCCTTGTCCCTTTGCGTTAAGAATATGATTGCCTGTGTCAATTCATCAATTTTTGAATTCTTTTCTTTAAGTGCATTAATTTCTTCTTGCATTTCCTTTATTTTTTCACTTTCTGCATAAGAAGATGTCAATCTCGTAGATCTATTAATTTGAGATGGTGTAACTCCAAGTCCCATACTACGAACATATCCATGCTTTTCTTTTCCAAATACTTTCTGAATTTTCAGACACAAAATCCTTAATTGCAGCTTGTAATTTTTTCTGCACATGAAAAAGAAAAAATTGAGCTATTGTTTATATAACAAGAATAATATATTGGGGGAGAACCTCTTGATCAAATCATGGACTTCCATATATACGTAAAAAGAAGTTGGCACAAACTAGGAGGTGGCACAAACTATTGCAATTGGACTTGAATAATACTGTTGGTATATAATTTTGACATTTTTGCCATGAATAATAAGAAAGCAGTACATTGAGCAATGGTAAGAAGCAAAAAACAAGCAAACATCTCACTTAGTGAGGTTTTCGTTACTCAGTGGTGCCAAAAAAATATCTAGAAACTAAAATAAAATGTAAGTTTCTCAGTAAAACTTTGCTTCAAAAAGAACTTGCAGCGGCAGTAGAACATATCTAGGAGTTTCAAAGAAATGTAGCTAATCCTAAAAATAAAAAAGAATCTAGATAGTTCAATTTCATATAAAAATAAAGTTATTATATGAAAAAAGTTGTATGTAATTTGTCTTTCTTTCATTTCCCACTGATAAAAATAAGACTAATATAAAACCCCAATTTTTTTAACTAAAAGAAACTGTAACTAACTAAAAGAAGTTAAGCTATCAAACATACTATAGAATATAGTTATGGTTATCAGTTTTCAAACAGGTTCTCCCCACCTCTAAGAGATGCCAAAAGATTTGATTTTTTTCTCAAACCTTAAGGAGACTAATCAGTATTTCAAAAGAATTAACTTGTACTTACATTATTGTTGTATGCATCTTCATTGATAAATGACCCGTTAGGCTTTTTATGAGAAACTGCATACATTTCTCCTCTACTGTATGTTCGTCCATCTCATTTCCTGCAAATAAAAACTAATATAAATTGTTTGTACTATCAAGCAAACGATCAACAACATATAGATTTAGACATACCAACTCATGTTTCTTCCTTGCAAGCGACTTAGATCCGAGTGTATGCGGAGCCTTCAATTTTGCTCTATTTTGGGAATTTTTTTGGGATATTTTCTACATTTGTAACAAATAAAAACATGCATTATAGATAGGGATAACATACAAACCGAGAAATCTAACAAATAAAAACACTAATGTTACGTGTTTTTCTTTCCCCTATATTGAACATAAACAGTTGATCATTTTCAAGAATGCCTCTGCATTTTGGATAATTTTGAAGATTTTCCTCCAAAGGAGATCCCATCTATAAAATTGTGAAACAATGTATGTCGGGCATCCTTCCATTTCCTTGCAGCAGAAGCAAGTACAAAATCTTTGTCACGCCCATCATCCACAAGAAAATGGCGCTAAACATAAAAATATATTAGTTGACAAAGGAAATAATAATCACCATGAAGTTAATTTAAAAAATATGCAATTGTTTATTAATAATACCTTTATCTTTGATTCATAAAACTTTGTTTTTGTATCTGCTGGAACATTCTTCCAACTCTCAAACATTATGGGAATATCTCTAAACATTCTAATAATTTTACCCAAATATCCTGCTAGCAAACCAGAAGCCGGTCCTACTGCACAACCATTCTTATTGAATTCAAGTATTATCCATGTTCCATCAGGCTCTGATTTAGCAACCAAGTCTTTCACACATAAACGTGTGTTTGAAACATAACCTTCCTCGTCTATCACATTAAAAAAGTAAACAAATTAATTTCATAACTCAACTATGTAAAAAATTTAAATTATTTATAGATACTTTAACCTTAAATTACTTACTAATGACATTTACATCCCAATACTCGATTTAGCCACTTTAACAACATCTCGGTCCATCTCCTACCACAACATCTTCACATCTCCTACCACAACATCTCTCATCTCCTAATACAACATCTTCCTCATCTCCTACCACATCATCTTCACCTCATCTCCTACCACAACATCTTCACCTTATCTCCTAATACAACATCTCCAGTCCATCTCCTACCACAACATCATCGCCTCATCTCCTACCATGTCATCTTTATCCTCATCTTCTACCACAACATCTTTTGCAATTTGGATTGACGGAGGGTTATTGTAGTTTCCATTGGTGGAGGGTTATTGTAGTTTCCATTGGTGGAGGGTTATTGATGATTTGAGTTGTAATTGAGCGTAGGCGCTTCTTATTTACTTCAAGCTCTCCAGGTTGTACAAACCTTGAACGTCCCTTCAGACTAAATAAAATACATTAGTGAATATTAGTAAATAATAAGTACAATTAATTTGTATGGAGTAGTATAGAGAATTTATGGTGACGATGATGGTTTGGAAGAAGACTCTGATGATTTGTGAAGGGATTGAGAGAGTGTAGGAAGATTGAGAGCCACTAACTTTTTCTTATTCTCTGCAATTCTTTTGAGGCGACTATTCTCATATGGTGTAGTCATTGTCTCACAAAAGGCTTCAACTGCAAGTATAGGTATTAAGTACACTAAAAGTAGTAAACATCAAAATTATATATTAGTGAATACAAATTTAATAAACATAACATAAACACAATAAATTAAAAACATAGAGTAACAATGTCATCTAACATATTAATTAGGGATAAGCAACAAAGAACATAGAGTAATAATGGAATATCATACATTAAGTCTCACACAAGTTACAAACAAACTAGATTCTTATCAATAAAAAACTATATGTTAACTATTGTCATCATTTGTCGCTGAAGTTCCAAGATCATCATTTGAAAAGATTTGTTCCAAATTTTGTGATGGATATGGCTCAATGGGTGTCATAATTTCATCATTTCCACCCATGTCATACAAGTCTCTTGGCTTCAAATGAACAGGTATGCTCCATCCTTGTTCACTCTCATCATCTACATAAAAAACCATATGAGCTTCAGATGCTTGAATATATGGCTCATTATCTTCATGTTCACTAGTATGTAGTAGTCTTGCAAAGTTTATAGAGGTAAAACGCAACTTATCTATCTTAATTCCTCTTGGGTTTATGGTATTAGCCCATTCACATTTAAACATGGGCACTGTGAAGCCATCATAGGAAAGCACAATAATATGTATTAATCTTCCATAGTAAGGGACCCCTCCAAATCTCATTTGGGTATCACTATTGCTTGAATAACTTCGTGTCCCAAACATGCCAAAACTCCACTATTTTGAGTTTTAAAAGATTGTCTCGTTCCAACATTCGAAACTTGAATCCATTGACATTGAACGCGGTAAATCTTTTAACTTTATCAAAAGGTCCATGAGCAAGACTAATGAGAACATCTTTATCTGGCCCATGAATGTTGTCAAGATTGTTGCGAATCTATACATGATACAACATTCAATTAGTCTTGTTATTATTAAAAACCAATTCAATAAAACATCTATTTTTGTATGAAAACTCACACGATTGCTGAACCAATGCGCAAACTCCTTATGAACCTTCTTGTCTATCTCAGTAGCACTTCTTTGACTGCGCCTCATTTGGTTTTGAGTAAAACTTCGGAACTGCCTATTTGATTATTCGATATTAGATGTAAAAAAATATTAATAGTGTAGATGAAACTACTTAAATGTAATAAAACTACATACTTTAGATAGTCGTCAACTATTGGACAGTTTGTTAAAACATGTCTATGAGCCTGCAATTTTTCAGTTGGTGTTAGGGTGTAATAAGAAGATCCACCCACAGGTTTTCCAACTCTAGGAAATAATTCAGCTACACGTGAAGCAGTTTGGATATCATCAATAGGGTCGTCATCTACACGTCCAGGTTGATTCCATCTAGTCTCAATATTTTCTAGATATCTTGAACAAAATGTAAGAATCTCTTCAAAACGGTATCCTTCTGCAATAGACCCTTCTGGTTTTGCCTTATTACGTACATACGATTTAAGTTTTCCCAAGTACCTATCATTGAACCACAATAACACTAGTTAAAAAAAGTTTCTACTTTCTAATTAAGTTAGTAACATTAGAACAAAATCACATAGTTTACCTTTCAACAGGATACATCCATCGATAATGAACAGGACCTCCAAGTTTAACTTCTTCAACAAGGTGAACAACCAAGTGGACCATAACCGTGAAGAACGAGGGAGGAAATAACATTTCCATATGGCATAAAGTGAGGACAATTTGGTTTTGCAATTTTTCCATGTCTTCAATTTTCAATACCTTGGCACATAATTGTCTAAAGAATGAGCACAACTCAATCAATACTGCTGAAACCTCATGAGGTAATGTTGTGCGAATGGCTAATGGTAAAAGTTGTTCCATTAATATATGACAATCATGACTCTTCATCATTCCATTCACCTTGAGATTTACTAAGTCAATGCATCTAGAAATGTTGCTTGAATAACCATCAGGCACCCTAATATTCTTTAAAGTCATTAAAAAATTCCTTTTATTTTTACCTGTTAAACTAAAGGCAGCCGGAGAAATTTTACCATTTTCATCAGGCCAAAGATCAGGTCTTATGCCCATATTTTGAAGGTCTTCTCGAGCTTTATAATGGTCTTTACTCTTTTGCCTATCATTCAGTAGAGTAAATAGGACATTATCGCACACATTTTTCTCAATATGCATCGGATCAAGATTATGGCGTAGAAGATTATCTTTCCAATACGGAAGTTCAAAAAATATGCTTTTCTTTTTCCATTGTTGAGGATGACCTTTTGTAGGATCACATTGTGTACTATCACCTTCTATAGGTTGTTCCTCACATGTTCTTTTTACTGATTTTTCTTTCACTGCCTTTTTACCAAAGATGACTTCAACATCTTTAACCTTTTCAAAAACTTCATGTCCAGATAATGTTCTCGGTGGACTCCGCATTTCTTGTTCACCATTAAAGCGGATCTTGTTCAATCTAAACCTGTGTCTCCGATCAAGGAAACGACGATGAACCATAAAACACCATTTACGACTAGCTTTAAGACGGAGAGGTGTAGTTTGAAAGTTACACGATGGGCAAGCAAGTCCCTGTATGTGTTTCATGACACCCCAAAATAATGCAACAATTAAATACTTATGATTTTAATTATTAAATTAATTGAGGTCATAATTTATTTAGTTTATTGGATTATTAAGTTAATGATGGAATTAATTGAGAGAAGGATTAATATTTATTTTATTTAATTATGATTAAAAAGGAATAAGAGGAATAAAAGGAATAAAATAAGGAAAAGAAGGAAATAGATTCATTTTTGGAGAAAACAAGACTACGTAGAAGTGAGAAGAGGAGAAAGAAGGAGGAAAACCTAGAAGCGTCAGAATCTCGAAGAACCCACAAGGTAAGGGGTGATTTCGACTGATTAATGCTTATTATAGGTTTTGATGTTGATTCTATAGATCATTGCATGTGAGGAAATTGTGTTTGTGAAATTCTAGGGTTCCATGAATGTGTCCCTAAGAGTGTCAGAGGGTGTCAGATTGAGTCAGAATGTGTATGAAATATGATTAAAGTGTCAGTAGATGAAAATAGATTATGGAAATATGTTGTTTGATGTGATGAATGATGCAAAATGATGTAATTTGGTGTTTCCAATGATGGAATTCGTATGGGTAAAAATGGGTGTGATTGAAATTGGAAGGATGCTGTCAAAAGTGCAGAAAATGACCTTTTTACTCGTGGGAACCGGTTCCTGTAGGTGACGGAACCGGGTTGCCCTTTTAAAAATTTATAAAAATTTGAAAAATACACGTAGGAACCGGTTCCTGTATGTGACGGAACCGGGTTCCCATACATTTTTCCAGCAACGAGGTTTTTGAACTTTTCAGGAACCGATTCCTGTATGTGACGGAACCGGGTTCCAACTTAAATTTTTGAAAAATGCCAAACTTTGAAAATTCATAACTTTCAAACCGTAAGTCCGTTTTGAGCGCCGTTTTGGACGTTATTTTCTAAATTTAATGCTCTATTTTATGAACTGAAAATATTTTCCAAAACTTGAAATTATTTTGAAAATGAGCCAATTTCTGAGATAAAGTGACTTTTGACTGACACATAGTTAATGGTGTGTTGTGGAGATCCTGTGTCGATGGATGTACTAGTAATGTACAGATGTATTGGTATGTTTGCACTGATGTTAGATGTATGCATGATGGATTGATATATCATGTTGATTGGTTTGCATGTTTATGCTGATGTTGAGTGTATGCATGATTGTTTGAGATATCATGTTGGATGGTTGTTTCAGTTATGTTGAGTTGATGTATTACATAGACTGATTAATGTTGCATGCTATTGATGTGCGTGCATATGCATTGTTTTGGTGAAGCTAATTCCCATTGTGCGGAATTTGGCTTGGATTGCCGATAACCGATACCCGAGTGAGGATGGGTGGTTAGGCTGGATTCATGTCCGAGTGGTTATGGACGAATCGATGGTACTGTATCCGGTTGATGATGGATCAGTGTTGGGTGACTTGGTCACGAGTCGGTACCGCATGCATTGAGTCTGCATTATATTTGTGTGAAGTGGTAACATGTTAGGATGTCTTCCAGTGTTACTCTTCGTTGATTGTTATGGTTAAGCATGATGAATATGGTTGTGTGTGTGAATCTGAATTTATGTTAAATGGGTGAAATGGTATGCTTGTGATATATTATTGATTGAAAGACTTATAATGTGCTTTAATTATGAGAAGTCTCACCCTTACTTTACCATTTCAGATTAAATTAGCAGCTGAGGAGTCGGTGAGGATGGCTCTAGAGCTTATCTTTTAGTCCGTGTGTCAGTGTCATGCTCTGATTAGGTTGTAACACTGGGGAACGCTTAGTTAAGAGAATCATCACTGTTTAATTATGTTGGATTTGAATTCCTTGATGACCTTGATGTCTTATTAATTTTAAATTTTGAAATTTCCGCTGTGTAAGACATGGTTTTACAATTATTGAATTGTTGGATGATGATCCTCAGTGTAGCATGGCTACTGTTTGATGAAGGTTTATTTTATTTATTAATTGTGACATCCCGTGATTACCGTGTTAACTCTGATTAGAGATGATTTAGATATTAATTTAATTAATATATTCGGGGTATTTAGATGGGGTGTTACATGTTCCACCCAGAAAGTGAACCCAACCCTGGAAAGTCACTAATAGTACACATCAAATTTGCATGCAACTTGAACATCTCTTTCTTGAAAGAATCGTATGTATCCACACCACTTGTCCATAACTCCTTCAGGTCTTTGATTAATGGTTGTAAGTAGACATCAATATTATTTCCTGGTGCCTCTTTACCGGGAATTATCATTGACATTATAAATGATGTCTGCTTCATGCAAACCCATGGAGGAGTGTTATATGGTATGAGAACAACTGGCCAAATACTATTGTTTGTACTCATCACACCAAAAGGATTAAAACCATCACTAGCCAATGCAAGACGCACATTCCGTGGATCCGATGAAAACCAAGTATGTGTCAAGTCAAATTTCTTCCAAGCTTCTGAATCTCTAGGATGCCTCAACATTCCATCATTGTTAGTATCTGTTGCATGCCATCTCATATCCTCTGCCGTTTTTGATGACAAAAATAATCTCTATAATCGAGGTTTTAATGGAAAATAACGAAGAACCTTGGCAGGAATTTTCTTTTTTTTCTTGTTAACAGAGACACCCTCATTTGTATTCCATTTTGAAGTGTTGCAATTTTTGCAAGTCTCCCTCTCCTCATATTCTCCCCAATAAAGCATACAACCGTTTGGACATGCGGGTATCTTTACATAATTCAAACCAAGTTTTGTGATTGATTTCTTGGCTTCATAGAATGAACTTGGAATGTTTGCATATTCAAATGCATCTTTTATTAACTCTAAAATCATTGTCATTGCCTTCTCACTCAATCCACATAAACACTTTATATGGTACAACTTAACCAAAAAAGATAGTCTTGAATATCGTCTACACCCTTCATATAAAGGTTGTTCTCCTTCTCTAGCCAACTCATAATACTCCTTGGCTTCGTTTTTTCCGAGTTGAGCTTGGCATCACATAATCTTCTTGTTCAATCTCCAAATTTGACGCAGATGGTATTTCATTTGCATGATTCCATAAACTCCAAATGCATCGTTGATCATGTTCTGAATAGGTTCTTCGACAATGTTAGTATCTTCTACCATACTTGGAGTAGTACTAGGGGAGATAGTACTAGATCGTACAAAAGACTCTCCATGATGGATCCACATGGTGTATCCTTGCGGAAATGGTGACCAACTTAAGTGGTCGAACATGTCACTCCTACTCTTTAATTTTCCAAACCGCAACATTTGCAAGGACATATTATTATCGTTTTCTTTTGCACCTTTAAATGCAAAATCAATAAATTCTTGTATCCCTTTTTGATACGCAATCGATGATTGTGGCTTAATAATCCATGACTTATCCATTTCTTCAAAAAAAATATATTTTCAGAATTCTAGTACTTACGAGAACATGTTATTTTGAATATAAACAATAGAAAAATAAAAGAGATGAGTTTTATTATTGGTTGTTTAATTTGTTTTTACACACTACATAACAAGTTCATAGGTGAAGCCTTGTGATATCAATTAGTATAATACAGTTTCATGTAACATATATATGGATAAATACTTCATATCTACATAGACAAATATATGATTTAAACTTAAAATCCTATTCACATGCAAAATTATTTTCAATATAAAATTCTTTAGTCTAACACTATTAAACAATGATATAGTAAAGGCACACTCAAATTTAAGAATGAAATCATACCTCAAAGACGCACGAGGATTTGAAGAGCAGCGAAGCAAGTGGAAGAGAAAAGTTGCCTGCAACAAAAAATGGAAAGCTGTTAAGATTGATATATGTATGCATTTTAGATTCAAAACAATTTTTTGGTATTGCTCATGATCTTTGCTATTGTTACTTTATTGATCATGGCACTTTAAAACTTATCTTGATTTTGATTTGTCAAAGCATTTTATTTAACTTGGCCCTATTTCATGAAGGAGCAAACCAGTTTAAAAAAATAATGCTATTACAACCATAGTTCAGTGAAACCAGTCATATATTTTTAATTTAAATAAATACTGCTGATTTCGATTTAATTCCTAGGGCAGAGATGCTAAGTTTATTAGGGATATTCTTACTTACATTGCTGGTCTTATTTTCTGAAGCTTGTGCATGATATTAGAGGTCTGTATAATTTGCTGACTAGTAGAATCATTCTAATTATTTGAGTTAGATGAACTTTGGTGATAAATTACCAACATTTAAATGTCAATTTTAATGGTCTAGCTAAAATACCAAATGATGTAAGAATCAAAGAAATGTCCACTAATTAGGAAGCTTAATGTATTTAATTTTCTATAGAAAAAATCTGATACAGAAGGTTCTGAAATCCATAACTAACAAAACAGAACCACACCCATATTGGATTTAGTAAAAAATTTGGCATTTTCTCATGGAACTATTTATCCCAAAACCATCATAGCAACCCAGAATTCACACACTTTGTTTATCCAATCATTAATAGAGATAAAAGAACATGTAATCAAGCAAAACATATATTATTTTCAACACCATAATCACCAGTCAGAATTAAAATTGTGATAAACATGTATATGCTTTTTAGCTATACCAACAAGGCAACAATCAAGAATTCAAACAACCCTTCGAACTAGAAACATGATGAAATGTGTAATGAGAGACTTATGGAACTTTCTACTTGAACCCAAACTATAAAAAGACTCACTAGAAAGATCTATCAAATTCTAAGTTTAGAATGAGATTCGTAAACCATGAAAATCTTTAAACTAGTCTGATATCTCTACAAAGTTAAAGCATGTATTTTGTAGCTTAAAAGACATACAATAGGATTAAGCATGTATTTGTTATTGTGTTGTTACAGATGACAGATTTACAAGTTTTCAAATCTTACCTAGAAATCAAAAATTAAGAAAATTAAAAAGAAATTACCTAAACTGAAGTTAATAAGAACAAAGACGGAGGGAGGAAACGGAGTCACGAAGTGGCGGAGTCACGAAGTACTATCTATTGTTTTTTAATTCTATTGAATCAACACTCTCTCAATCCTTTTGGTCTCTTTGTTTCTCATGAGTATATAAATAACCCAAACCTCCAAATATCTTCTTCATTCAAACTTCAAAACTCACATAAAACATATATTACACACAGTAGGCATATATACAAAATTCCAAGTGTAATACACAGTAGGCATATATTACACACAGTAGGATTAAAATATATATTACACACAGTAGGCATAAAATATATATTACACACAGTAGGCATATATTACACACACTCTTCTCTTTCAAAACCAGAACCAAAACCAATTCATAGGCAAATATATTGAACATGATATTGTCGTTTGAGAATTGGGGGCTATGACTAAGTTACCGTGCTATCACACCCAATTAAATCGTTAGTCATTTATTTTGAATTATTTTCACAATAGATATTTGATAGTTGTTAAAAAAACATTGGTACTTAGATGTGGTAAAATTTCAGTTACTTTAAGCACTCTGGAATGTGATGACATACTGCTCATCATGAAAGGATCGTTCAATGAATAATCTTTTCACATTGGATGCTAATATATATGTCTAAAGCCTAAACACACTATTTTTTCTGAATAAAAAAAATATTGATAGATTCAAGAAACTCTACAGCACAAGCGATTGAAAACGATCCAGCAAAACACAAACAAAACCAGCCTATAGGAACTAAAAAACACAAACAAAATTAGCCTATAGGAACTAAAGAACGCTTACCTAAAGCATAAGGAGCTTTCCTATATGGTGTCTAAGCTTAGGGTGTGACCAACATCCGACACGATTATTCGTAATTGTGGAGCCTATGTTATCCATATTATCGCCAGAATTTAAACCAAAACAAACTGAATTCCTATACCTCCACACTTATATTGCTTCAGAAATAGCACACCTCAGGATGCTAATCCTCCAACCTTTCCTGTTGCATTGCTTCAATATCCAACCGAGCTTCTCATTCCAAAGAAGGCGGTGCTCGCAACCAATTCAACACAAACAGCCAAATTAGTTGCACAATCAAACAGCAGATGTTGGTGACCAAGTGAGCTCTCTATTCATACCAATTTGATTAAAAGCTCTTAACATCGACATTTTTATTAAAATAAAGTAATAGTATGATTTGGTTATCCACCACAACAACTAACCTAATAAAGAATGATTTGACTTGACCATTACCAACAAGTTTATGCTCAAATAAGTCAATAATTTTGTGACAACATAACAAGGACCATAATTTTCTCAGTTAAAATGAAGGCTCTATAGAGATCACAAGTTTATTGAAAATGATAATGTTACTTTCTTCAAAATATTCATACCTGGTAGGTTAGTTAAAGTAGTTGAGCTTTTAAACCAACCTTGGTGCCAACTATTATTCTCCCTCCACAAGTTCTCTATCTATAAAATTTCATTTCCATGTTGTATTCTTCATTCCCAACCATCAGACTCACAACCAGATTTTGTTTTCCCTACTCTTGAACACATCAAATTTTCTTAACTATTCAAATTCCTATTATAAACACTCATGGAGCATTTTCGGTCTTTCTACCGCCTAACTATGATATTAGCCATTGCTATGGTTATGCACCACCACGCCAGATTACACCGTGTAACATATCAATGGTAACCAGCCGATAAGTCCTTGCATGAGCTTCCTCACAAATAGCGTGGCAATGGAACCTCCCACACGATTGTTGCATTCCATCAAGTCCCTCACAAGTGGAAGCAAGGATTGTCCGTGTCTCCTTGTCACCGACAATGTTCCTTTTCAATTACCAATCAATGTAACCTTAGCTATCTCTCTTCCTCGTGCTTGTAACTTGCCTTGTTCCACTTCAATGCAAAAGTATTGTTTCCTCAATCTTGATTCTTTCTTTTTTATGGAACAAATGTTTAAAGTTTATAGTGATTTTAAGTCATTAACACAACATATTAGAAAACCCTAAAACAAGCACAAAAATCAGAAATAAAACCCTAAAACAACAAATTAGAAAACCTAACATCAATTCAATATATTCAAACTCAAAATCAATCATCACAAAGAGCTCAACCATAAGATTCAAGTGAATCTCCAATGCTGAAATCAATGGCAGAGAATGAGAGAGATGAGAACAATGCAAAACTAACCGTGTTTGAAGAAATGAACGCAGATGAGCGGTTTGAAGAGATGAACGCAGATGAGCGGTTTGAAGAGATGAACGCAGATGAGCGGTTTGAAGAGATAAACACAGATGAACGGTTTGATGTGCGTTTTTTGGTGTGAAGATGGATTCCTTTCGGTGTCAAGGGGTTTCGAACAGCATGAACGGCAGGAGTAGAAAAAGTGACGCAGGAGTACAAAACGTGAATTGATGTTTTATGGCTTTTTTACTTTTTTACGGCGATGGGTGTTTTACCGTCGTGCCCATGAGAATTTTTAAAGGTTTTGGGTGCGACGGTTGTTTTACCGTCGTGAAATGAATTTTAGGACGGATACTTTTACCGTCGTGAAAGGTTTAAGGGTGCGACGGTTGCTTTACCGTCGTGATATGCCTTTTAGGACGGTTAATTTTACCGTCGTGACTAGTTGTTGGTGAAAAACCAATGTTAAAAGTGTTAAATGGGGGCCGACGTTTGTTTTACCGTCGTAATAATAATATTATGATGGTTAATTATACCATCGCAAAATAAATATTAGGGACGGTTGGTGTCAACTGTCGTAAACACTGTCTCTATATGTCAATTACGACAGTTATCACATAACTGTCACAATTTTTGTGTCGTTAAACACTAATTTTCTTGTAGTGCTTGTACAAAGCCCAAGAGGAGACTAACTCTGTGGGGAGAGTTATTGGTTAGACTAGTTGTTATGTTATAACTAGACAGTTGTATAAACAAGTGTGTGTGTGATATGTATTCACAGGAGTTTATGAAGGAAATATAAACAATGCATGATGTTTATTTACAAGAGTTTATGAAGGAAATATAAACAAGTGTCTGTGAAACGAATGTTTAAAACGAGCGCAACTTGATTATTTACAAGTTTGAATTGTGTACAAGGAAGTAAGTATGTACACGAACGAGTATTTATGTACAGGAGATGTGGATGTACATAGGAGGGTTGGGACTTACACCATAAGGGTGGCCCATTGGTTTAAAAGCAGTTTCACCGAGAATAATGCTCCTTTTAATACCAATGGTATTCAGTATATATACAGACGAATCGGAAAACAAACGATCGAAGTTTATCTGTGTTTGAGTATTTACAGAAGTATCTGTATTATGTACAAGTAAAAATTTGTATGTACATGAAAAGAATTTGATATGTACAAGGGAAATATGTATGTACATAAAGAATGTTGGTTGGGACTTACACCGTAAGGGAGGCCCATGATCGGTTAAGAAAAACGAGAGAAAAAGTATTCAGTTTTGTCGTTTAATCGGATCGATCATGGAAAAAAGATGCAAGTTTGATGAAAAGTTTTGAAGAATGGTTTTGAAAGTGTTTTTGAAATGTGAAGTTTACTTGTAAGAAGTTTTAAAAAGAATCGGGCTTCGAAAGTTTGAAAAAAAATCACTTTTAAAGGTGTTTTGAAAAGTACTCAAAGTACCGTTTTCGGCTCGATCAAAATATAATCGGATGAAAGTTTTTTCTGAAAATTTTTGCACTATCCTAAAATAGATACATTAATTGACAAGTGTACAAAAAATCACCTCAAAATGAGGAGTTTTGATTGGTTTTAAAAAATGTCAAAGTTTGTAAAAAAAATACAAAAGTTTGGTAAAAAAATGGTCCCAAGGAGGCTTGAACCCGGGACCATTAGGCAAGGCAAGAGAGACTTAAGAGTGAGCTGGCAACCGCTGGGGCGGGAATACACCCGTGTATTGTGTTGAAACTATGAAATTATATTTTAAACTCTTATTTTAAATTTGAAAATACGCGCGCAAGCTTCATCATCTTCTCCAATCTTCAATCAGCCATGGATTTCGTGTTTCTTGATGAAATCAAACGATGTAAAGATCAAAATTGCTCGCCTCAAGCCCAGGAACATGATGGCACTCTCTAATTTCATTTATTTTAAGCCCAGAATGACTAAATTTATGAAAAACACGAAGAACCCTAAAACTGAAAAACCTAATTGAAATCGTGTATGGTTGATGATTTATTCAATTGATTGAGGGTTAATGGTCGTGGATAGTGCAGAAAACAAATGGCCAAGATTTTTTTTAATTGAATCAAAGAATCATAGAGTTTGAGTTTGAAGTTCTTACCTGTTGAAGCTGGAATCGAATTCGATGAAGGAGTGTTTCCAGTTGTTGTTTGAGGATTGCTTGAGCACCAACGACCTCTATGGAAGATGTATGAGTGGTCTGCTTGCTCTGGAATGATCTAAAACTCTCTACCCAAGTCGACCTGCATAAGTTCAAAGTTGAACTTTGAATTCTGGGTTAGAGGTGTTACAGTTTGTTGTTTGTGATCTGCATCATGTCTATGATGTATGTGGATGATGTTTGAGTGAAAAGATCACAACTTGTTTGAGCCAAACATCCAATTCGATAGTTAAGGCAGTTTTGCAAGTTTTGGAAACATGAAAAGTGAAATCTATTTTTTAGCTTTCCTTGTGTTGATCTTATTTTTCAAACATGTTATATATTGATTATAAGATATGTTAGACACCAAAATTCTTCATGGTTTTCACAAATTTTCAAAATTGCAAGAATTCTCAATTTTCACTATGTTTCTTGAATTTCAAGTAAGAAGAGAGAAAGCATGTCTTGGCATTACTTTGGTGTAGTTTGAATGGCAAGCAAGACCTCTATTTATAGGCCATGAGTTCTGAAATATAATTGAGAAAGTTTGGCCATTGGTAAATTTGACTTGTTTTAGAGGCAAGGAAGTCATTTTTGCATTAAATGCAAAAGGAAACTTCCTTTAACCATGGTTAATTTTTCCAATTTGATCTTATCTCTTTGCAATTACTTTCCTCTGATATTTATCAGCTCTTATCTTCAATTGGCAAGGTGGCATGCTTCTAGAAAGAAGAAAACTCAAAATGACCTATAATTTCAAAGTTTGTACTTGAAAATTAAGGATTTTGGAGCTCAAAGTTTCAAATTCAAACGTATGGCTAGACTCCATGGATTTGAGAGTTCTTGGACATTTTGGAAAGCTTGTTTCAAGGGCTACAACTTTCATGTTTTGAGTTTTTTCCAATTCAAAGTGGAACTATGTGAAAAAATGCCATGAAGTTTGGAAAAAGTACAAAATTTTAACACATGAAATTTTTTCTAAGTGTTAGAAATTTTGACTTTTTGTTGACTTTTCCAAATTCTTTGATTTTTTATGATCATGATGGATAATTTGAAGTATTTTGATGATTGAAAAAGTTTTGTTTTGAAAAAGTTGACCAAAAGTCAAAGTTTGACTTTTCTGTGCAGATGAAATTTCATCAGATGTTTCAAAAATTGACTGATGAATCCTGTGAATTTTTGTGATGTTTTGAATCCAGAAATTAGGTCAACATGTTGTATCTAAGATATGAAGATCAATCTCCAACCAAAAAAGTCATCCACTGATCAGAAAATCAGAGATTACTCATCCTCGATCAAAACCCTAATTGGTCGATCCTTGATAGATTAATGAGAATAGTTGGATATCTGAAGATCAGAGGTTGATGATTTGATCAAGATAGATCAAATGAAGTGAGTGAAACTCAAACCCTAATTGCTTGCCTCTTGAATCAGATGAAAATTTGATGAAACCCTAATTTTGACCTGTGAACTCCACACCCGATTAATTCTGTTATGGACTGTTAGTGATGCAATGATGCAAATGTAAGGTGGTATATTAGGTCAAAAATTGGGGTATGACACTACGGGCGTGTGAGATGCTAATACCTTCCCCTTGTGTAATAGACTCCCTTACCCATATCTCTCGATTTCTCGATTGAAAGACCGTGATTTCTCCCTTTCAGGTTTACTCGATGTTTTCCTTTCTACTTTTGCGAGATAAAAAACGTTCGATGGCGACTTCATTGATATTCTATCCGATGATTTCAGCCGATTGTTTCAATATGCACTAACATTACATTGTAACGATGTTTCATTGGAGTTCCATCTAGGCGAGGAATGATAACATCCGATTAGGTTCTTGTGTACCCGAAGATATTGAGTTGATATTTATAGGGGTCTTCATCCGAAAAAACTGCGAGTTTGTTCTCCAAGATCATTGGTTGATTTTGGGGTTTTCGTGCAAGACATTCAAAAGGTAATTGCGGTCAAGTGAAGTTATTTAGAGATAAATAAGGCAATGGATCCTTTTGAGAAAAATAACGCAAAATAAGTAGCGAGAGAACGTAGAATTACAATCGAAGTCTTGTGTTGCAATAGGTAAAATTGGTGGTGCATGAAAGCTTTGGAGATAAAGTATGCAAAAGAGTAGAAAGATCCAGGTAGTCAATTTTCAACTATTGTGTTCTCGGTCTTTCTAAATATCAGAGGAAGAGAAGGGGTTAAACTAACAACAAGCTTAGGGGTTTGTGGAGTTTCTCTTGAACACTTCTCTCGTATCGACATTTTTACATAGTAAGAATTATCACAATTCCATTGGAATTAGGCACAGACGTACCCACACGCGAGGACGAAAGTGGGGAACTGTGAAGACAAATTCCTCTTGTCTCTTTTATTTTTACTTTTACGTGCTTTGATATTCATCAATTAATTTATCAAATAGCATTGAGTTATCAATTGAATTGTAAGAAATTTTCCTTACTGGTTTTTATATTAAATCAAGTGTTGATATAGCTTATAATCATTTTTGATTATTAGTGGTTTTGTGTATCAACACAACTTAAGAAAAATTTCTGAAAATTCACTTGCACACCAAGTGTTTGATAAATTGACTAATTTTGTTCTTTTTGATATTGCCATTGGAAATAGTTTTACAAGTAAATTGATACAAATGTTAAATAAGTTGTAAAGTGATTCAAGCGTATTAATTCTAATATCACCCTTATTCTATACTCTATTTTGTTATTAAGTTTGCATATTCGAGTTTCCAATAACGTTTGTAAAGACGTCTTATCCAGAAAAGATCTTCCGCTCAAACTCTTAAAAATAATTTTCAAAACTATATTTGTATCTAGAATTTTAATTGGGTATCTATTCACCCCTCTAGATACATTATCGGCGTCTAACAACTTATCTGACGTAAAATCTATAAAAAATAAACACGCTTTGTTTGTTCTAAATAAAACATAAAATTACATAAACAGTTAATCGAAGCAAAAAGCCTGAGTAATATTTTATGTCGGTTGAGGGAAAAATCGAGGGAAAAGATTAATTATTGTCATGGAATGGTGCGTTCTCTGTCATTTGACCTTGGTTTTTCAATAGTTGACATGAAAGCTTTATAATGATATGCATTATTTGTAGTAGTATTCTATGAAGATTCATTTGTTTGTGACATCTCTCCCGATTCTTGACATCAAGGATTAGAAGTGAGTTTGGGAGGCCATTATCACCAATCATCTTAACTAGGGTATAATTGCAGAAAAGTTCCTAAATCTGTGTATTTTACACAATTAAGAACTAGACTCTGATGCAAAATCTATTAGAGCAAGAGCTTTCTTGCTCTTCAAGAAATAAGTAGAAGAGAATATAAAGAAAGAATTGAGAGGGATTAAATAGAAGATTGTATTCAATTATACTTGGTTTTTCATACAAATATGATTTATATTTCTTATAAATGATCATACTACTAACTAACTATCTGCTAGTTAGTAACCATAAATAGAATTAGCAGTAACCTCATATAAAACCAGTAGTAATCACATATGTAAATAGTTAAAACCAGTGGCAGAGGGAGAGTATAATGAGGGGGTTCAATTGAACCCCCTGGACTAAAAAAAGTGCATCAATATCCTCATTTAATTTGATTTTGAACCCCCTGAAAAAAAATGTTTTGCACCCTTTGTCCAAGCTCAAATTAATTTTTTTCAATTTATTTTCTGGTTCATCTTCTCTCAAAGCCTCTCTCTTATCCTAAAAATCTCTCAACTAAAAATCTTAACTTCCGGAAAAACTTGCGGTAGTGCCGACGTGACCACCATTTTCACTCCTCATCCACTGTCATGATCATCCTTCCTTCTTCTCCCTCACTAAGGTAATCAATTTAAAAATTAATTTTAGGGTTTTGTGAAATTTGTCATCCCTTCTTCAACTTTGCTTTCTCTTCTCTGTTTCTTTTTAGTTTAACCAATGTCATACATGATTTCTTTTAATTACTTTTTGATGCTACTATTTTTTATACTCTTGGTTTTGTTTTACTATTGTTTAGTAGGGTTGATATTAACTTTTTGATGGAACTGATTTTGGTTGTATAACATGGATGAAGTTCAGTTTAATCAAATATTACATAAACATATTTTTGCATCTACGTATGAGGGTTGTTTGTCTAATCAAATTGTTTAATCAACTTGTTTATGAAAATATATTCTCTTGCTGAGACAAAAATAGACTTATTTGTCTCTTTTATAGAAGATAAAAACATTATTACTTCAATGGTATAAGGGTATTTTAGATCTTTTAAATTTGAATTTGAAAATCTAAAGTGTTTTGTATGGGTCTTTTGATGAGGCTCGTTCCTTTTTTATTTGACAAATGAAATAAGAACTTATTTAGTGTGAGTGAGATAGTTCAGTTGACACTTACTAATTGGGTTAAAGGGTTGTTGGTAATTTTAAGAAAAAAAGACTTGTTCTTTTTTGTTTTTACATGAATATTGTAAATTAAAACTAACTGATTTGGTTTATTCTCCTCAAGGAAGAAAATTTTCTGAATTTTGAGTTTCTGTATTCTAGGAGTATTCCATACTTCTCTCAATAAAATTTCACGTTGCTTGGCACATTTTATGCAATTGTGTATTCTTATTTTTCTAGCCAAGCTATCTTTTTGAATTCTATGCTAAATTATGTGCATCGCTTCATTGCTTTGATTTACATTCTTGTGCAACTTTTATTGAAAATGACTGCAAAAAACTTGATAACAAATTGATTATTCAAAGATTTTATAACATTAAACCACATAGAAGAAAAAAATTTAATACAAAGTAATTTTTAAATATAAATTATTTTAATCCTTAGTCAATGTTCTTAAGTTTGCACCCTGACTAGGTTGCCTCCGCCACTGGTTAAAACTACCTAACCACTATATAACTAACTTCTACACGAGTGATGATTGATTAACTAACAACGAAATCTTGCTCAATTAGTTTTGCATGATATTCTATGATTCTTCCCATTATTGAGAGCATCTGAAACCCAATATTTATATCGTTTCCTTTATTTTACTACATTTCTATTTTCTCTATCCATACACATCCTTCGCTTAGAACACATCTCATTGTAAATAACTATTTAAATAGTGACATTATAAACATGAAACATGAAAACATAAGTTTCTATGGACTTGAAAATACTACATCATCTTATCTCATAAATTACATCTGACCTGCGGCACATGATATGATATATAAATAATATTTGATTTTATATACCATCATTTTGTAATAAAATTATTTAAGTCATACATGTATATATCACATATGATTCTACAATTATTAAGATAATTGAACTACATTCATAACCACGAATAATTATTAGATTGACTTAAAAATTAAAATCACCTTAATTACTAACAAATATAAATTATATTTAATTATAAAAACCACAGTATCAATTGTTTGTTTGATAATAATATTTTATATTAATGGTTCATTTAAATTTATGTCAATTTCTTATGTTATATATTTTATAAACAATTTAAAATAAAATATCATTGGCACTGAAATTATTATCTGTTTAAGAATTTAATTTAAACTTTATTAATTTACTTATAATTTTAAATAAGTTCAACTTCATATATAATTTAATTATTATAAAGTTATATTGAAGAATTCAATATTTGGAATATTATTTATTTGAAGATTGTTTAAAATAATTTAAATTATTTAAACTATTTAAATTATAGATTAATTAGAAGTTTAAATAATTAAATTGGTATATTTATAATAGTTTAATAATTAAATTTTATATGACTTTGATTATTTAAATTATAGATAAATAAATTTTAAATAATTAAATTACTAAACTTATTGTAATAATTAAATTATTTAAGTTTAATTATAACTTACTTAATTTATTTAATTCAAGAATCTATAATTCATGCAAAGAATTGAGAATCTAATTGTTTATTTAAACTATAGATAAATTATAACATTTCAATCTTTGTGCAAAACTTGTGAAACAAAAATACACATAGTTTATAAGCTTTTCTTTATCTTATCATTAATTCTATGAAGAAATCACTATGTAACAAAAATCAATGGTTAAATGATCGTCTTGTAACTTTATAGAAAGAGATGTTCTTGGAACAATTAACAATGATGTTATAGCTCATTTTCAAATGGATACTAGATTTCATTGTAAATACTTCATCAAACAATATTATTTTATTTTCAAATATTTTATGATAATTTCATGTTTCAATATATAAAGTCTGATCCTCTTTCCACAATTATTTATATATAAAAATAAACCAATTTTTTTAAAGTTTGTAATAAGATAAATTTGAGTTCATATAAAAGACCAATAATACATTTATTCATTTTTGAACAAAACATAAAATTAACTCCACATCACTTGTCCTATTGAATGAAAATGTTTGTTTTCTGTTCCTTTGTGTCACAATTTTCTTTAGTTTGTCCAATAACAAGACACCTCAATTTTTCAACCAAAGGGTATAGTCAGCAAGTGTAGAAGCACTTTCACTTTCACAAGTCTTCGCGGTTCTCTTTTCCAAGTCTTCTCTCATCCTTGGAATTTTTTGCCTTTCCTTCTTTGACCCGTTCCATTTTCCATTTCACATTTCCTTTTTCTGTTTCTTTCTTCACAACAAATCTATCACAAATATCATCTTCAGGTAACCTCCCTGTTCTCCTCTCATCTCAAAGTTTCAAACTTTATATTTATTTGTGTATTTTCTTTTTGATTTTTCTTCTGGGTAGAGGAAATTTTCATGTAAGCTTCATTGGGTTGTGAAAAACCCAGGTGGGTCTTTTAGTATTGTTGTGAAAAATTGAAAATTTATGTTTTTTTATTCATATATGTGTGTTTTACTTTAATGGGTTTCTGATGATTTAGTTTCCTTTTATGTCATGGTTGTGTTAGTTTTGTTCTAAATTAAGGTTTTTTATGGGACTGTTTTTATTGACTTGCTCTATTTTTTATGGTTGACTAATTGACTTGGTTTGTGTGAAATTCTGAACTGTGTTTCTGTCATTTTGATTTTTCTTTCAGGGTGTGTTCTTAGGTGGATTGTTGTTAGTGCTATGGATACAATTGAATGAGGTTTCTGAATTACTAGTTTTTGGTTTGTGTTTAGGATTTTGGTGAAGATATGGTTCTTCTAAGTAGCTGGATTTTCGGTTATCATGTTTTTGTTAGTTTCTTGTTGCTGATTAGTTCTGGTATAACCTATGGGACTGAAACTGATATATTCTGTTTGAAAACGATAAAAAATTCGATCCAAGATCCGAATAATTATTTGACATCTTCGTGGAATTTCAACAATAAAACCGAAGGGTTTATCTGTAGATTCAATGGTGTTGAATGTTGGCATCCTGATGAGAATAGAGTCTTGAATCTTAAGTTATCGAATATGGGACTCAAGGGTCAGTTTCCACGCGGCATTATTAATTGTTCGAGTTTAACAGGGTTGGATCTTTCGATCAATGATCTCTCTGGAACCATTCCAGTTGATATATCTTTGCTTCTAACCTACGTGACGACTCTTGATCTATCTTCGAATAAATTTTCTGGAGAGATACCTCTTAATCTTGCGAATTGTACGTATCTGAATACCCTTAAACTTGATCAGAATCAACTTACTGGTCAAATTCCTCTACAATTAGGCACTCTCACACGTCTTAAGACGTTTGATGTATCCGACAATTCTTTGACCGGGCAAGTTCCAACTTTCACCAACGTTAACGTTACTGCAAATTATGCAAATAATCAAGGTCTTTGTGGATCTCCTTTATTGGGTGCTTGCAAGGCCAAGGATTCCGGCAAGAGTAACGCTGCAGTTATAGCGGGAGCTGCTGTTGCTGCGGTGACTCTTGCAGCTTTAGGATTGGGCGTTGTAATGTTCTTCTTTGTGCGCCGTGGTTCGTATAGGAGAAAGGAAGAAGATCCTGAAGGAAACAAATGGGCAAGAAGTATTAAAGGAACTAAAGGAATTAAGGTAAGTTGTTATATATTGATGCATCATTGCACATGACTCGTATGATTAAACTCGTGTATCGGAAAAATTTCCATTTTTAATTACTTTAATGTTAGAATGCTACGGTTACTAACTAAACTGAACTTTTAAATCAGGTGTCTCTATTTGAGAAATCGATTTCGAAAATGAAATTGAGTGATCTCATGAAGGCTACTAACAACTTCAGTAATAGCAATATCATAAGGACGGGAAGAACCGGAACCGTTTACAAAGCTACTCTTGAAGACGGCACAGCATTTATGGTGAAAAGATTGCAGGAATCTCAACACTCCGAGAAAGAATTTATGTCTGAAATGGCGACTCTAGGGATTGTCAAAAATCGCAATCTGGTTCCTCTTTTAGGTTTTTGTATGGCCAAAAAAGAGAGGCTTTTGGTCTATAAAAACATGCCAAATGGAATGCTTCATGATCAACTACATCCTGCTGCTGGTGAGTGCACCCTCGACTGGCCTTTGCGACTCAAAATCGCAATCGGAGCAGCCAAAGGATTAGCATGGCTTCATCATAGCTGCAACCCTCGTATCATCCACCGAAACATAAGCTCTAAGTGTATCTTGTTGGACGCTGAATTCGAGCCGAAAATATCCGATTTCGGCCTTGCCAGATTGATGAACCCACTCGATACACATTTGAGCACTTTCGTAAACGGGGAATTTGGCGATTTCGGCTACGTGGCTCCTGAGTATGCAAAAACTTTAGTTGCCACACCTAAAGGCGACGTGTTTAGCTTCGGGACCGTGCTTCTTGAGTTGGTAACCGGCGAAAGGCCTGCAAGGGTGGCTAAAGCGCCGGAAACTTTTAAAGGAAATCTTGTAGACTGGATTGCTGAGCTTACAACAAACTCCAAACTCCATGATGCCATTGACGAATCACTAGTTAACAAAGGCGATGATAACGAGCTTTTCCAATTTCTAAAGGTTGCATGCAACTGTGTTTCGGAAACTCCGAAGGAGAGGCCAACCATGTTTGAAGTGTATCAGTTCTTAAGAGCTATTGGTAGTAAGTACAATTTCACAACTGAAGATGAAATATTGATACCTGAAGATATTGGTATTGATAACATGGATGAACTTATTGTTGCTAGAGAAGGAAATAATTGAAAAAAAGGTATGCTAGATATATTTATATAGTGTTTGTGTAATCTGTTTCTATATATGTAATTATCTATTTCTTACTTTGTTGTCCTAAAATAATTGTTAGCTTTTTATATAGTTTTTGAGGATTTAAAACCAGTAGTGTGTTATTTATATTGAAATGTCAATATATAAAATCATCAATCATGGATTTATATATAGTTGAGATGTTTCTTTCTATCCTTGTTTTTATATGATTTCCTTGTTCTTCTGGTAATATCTGTTGTTAATTTATCTCAAATTTTCAAACTTTGTATACATTTCTATGTGTGTGTGTTTCATGTGAGAACTTGATTTGGTTGTTCAGAAGTCAGAACAGGAATGTTTGTTCAAATTAGGAAACTCTTCATAAAACATGTGGATCATAAACAGGCACAACATATCCTAATACATTTTTTTTTCTCTCTTTCTTATTTTTTTGATTAAATGTAAACCTATGATTCTAAATTCATTGTTTTTAGTTCAAATCAATAATATCACATCATTAGAGAATATGTCACGGCTTAGAAATAAACCTTAAATTAAATTATGGAAAACAATAACAAAACTTGTAAGCAATAACTTTATTTGATTAAATGTAAACCTCATATTCTTTATGAGATTGCAATAAACGATAATGTTTTTATTTATAAATTTAACATGAAAATAAAATAAAATAATTTTACACACAACTATGTTAAATGTCAAATAATACTATAATTTTTAAATAAATTATATGACATAATTAAATAATAAATTTTCATTGGATGATAATCAATGTACTCCTTTTAATTCATTTAACTAATGTATTTTTAAAATTGAATTCAAACTCTCACTAATTAAATAAAAATCTATCATTTTATTCAAGTATTTTTATTTTTTAATAAAGACAATCTATTGAATAAAAAAAATGAAGAGGGAGATGTAAAATTTATATCATCAAAAACTAATAAAAACGATAGTTGGACAATGTCCGACTTATTTCTCAAAAAATTTCAAAAGCATAAATAGAGAGTGTGAATTTCACCATGTGACAAAAAATTTACATCGACTAATTTATTTTCACATGCATTTTCCTATTTGAAAATGTGAAATATCTTAAATGTAAAGAAAAATATTACGGGTAAAAAATTCTCCCATTTGATTAAAAGATATCAAGAGATAATATTCAAATATTAGACAATGCACGAATGACCAATATCAAGTGCATTTAAAGACAAAAATTTCTTCAATTCTTCTTGTTAGCCTATTCAATAGCAAACACGATTGCATACAATTATGCTTGAAAAGAGTTTCAAACTCTAATCTTAGCTGAGAAAACTCTCAAGAATATTCTTAAATCATCCCTAAATATAGCACCATAAATTAATATTATATGATTTCCTCTAGAAGACCACCCTTATTGCATTTAATCCAACTATGATTAGAAAAACACCAATTAACTTGTATGATCTCATGAGCGAGATGTGATATATATTTGATGTCAAAGCATTTAATAACGGTAAACTCTTGAATTGAAGAGTACATGTTCCCCTGAAAAAGTAGATATCATATGAATCAATTGTTTAACATGAAGAATGCTTATTTAAAAGTCAAAGTTGCCATTTTGAAAACGAATATCATTTTTTCTATGCCAAAATTTTTAAAGGATTATTATGATGTGAGTCATGGTCAAATTCTTAATTTGAGAGCTCTAACTCCTACTAGAAAGTTTGAATAATAATTTGTATTTAAATCTATCACTATTCATGCCAAACAATCTTCCCAACCAATGCTAGAAAAGTAAAGTGTATATACTTCTAAGAAATAAGCGGTTTGTAGTTTCCACATTATGATTATAGAGAGAGCACCTTGAACCAATATGCATTCCACTTGAATCAGGTTGTCTAGTGCTTCAATAACATTATAAATTAGTTTCTAAATCACTAATTACTTAGGTGGTATGTAGGGATGCCAAATTTGTCTAATAAGTTTCAATGTGGTCCGCCTTGATACAATTATAAACATCTTTAAAAGATAGATCATCATTTGTAGATCATGAAAACATGAGTTTATCAATAGTATTATCAAATGACAAGTTAGTCTTCAAAATATCTTCAACAATTTGAGGAGGCAAACTCTATAAGCCATGAGGAATGTTCCAATTAATGTCTTGGATAATTGAATTGACCTTAGTAGTTTGCATAAATTTGTTGGACTCGAGACTTCACACACAAGAAGGGGTTGAGTTGTGTGGTTTGAGAAAACATGATTTGGAATTTTGTTGGAAAAATTAAAACTAAATCAGTAAAATCATTTTCAAATATTAAGCAGTGTAAATAACATAAAGTAACAGATAAGGGAAGAAAGAGGACACAAAGAATTATAGAGGTTCAGTCAAAATTAAACGACTCATTTCTCTCCCAAGACTTATTCTTGAGAGTTTTATATAATACTTGAGAGCTTTTAGTAGGAAAGGCTCACGAAACCCCTTATACAAGGAAATGGTGATTGATCTTCAACCAAATATTACAACACGATGGATATGAGCGTTTGCGTCTTTTCTCCAATAAATTGTTGAGTGTGAAGTGACCATTCTCCCTTGCCAACTATAGATTGAAGCGATTAGTCTTCTTTCCACAAACTCAGATCTTGTAGAGGTTAGTCTTTAAATTCCAAATATTTGAGCTCAATTTCGGTTTAACAGGATAAACAAATAACCTATGGTGATTGTTATACCCCAGAATTTTCCCTCCTATTTCTCTCAAGTCAATTCACATCTCCATACTCAAAAAATTTCTCAAGGGTTGACCAGATGAGCCCTCTCCTAAGCAATTAACCCCACAACTAGGGATTTTGATTCTCTCAAGTCAAAGATGGTTTCTATTGCCTCGAGTGATCATCATACCTCCTCATATGTCTCAAGGTATCACCATGTCAAGTTTCAAGCCTCACAACTCAAGTTTGCTCAGATGATTGAGAATCAGTTGTATTGGACAAAAGGTCAACTGTGGTCAACATATAGTCAAACTTCATCATTTTTGGTCAACATCAAGATGTTGAAGTCACATTCATCATTTAATCAAGGATTGATCATGATTCATCAAGAAAACTCAAGATTTGATCAAAAGTCAAAGTTTCTAAATTAAGGTTTTCTGATAAAAAGTCAACAGAACTTTGACCAGGCATAAATTTCACATACTTTATCACAAGTTTTTCCAACAAAGCTCATTTTGAAGAGAATTTAGTTCTCTACAACTTTGTGTCTCACAAGCTTTGGCCAAAAATGCTTCATTTGAAAGTTATAGATTAAGACATTATAGGTCTTTCTAAAAGGCAACCAAAAGTCATCTTTTTCCAAAGAGGTGTACATGAACATGGAAGCTTCAATAAAGATGAAACCAAACGGAGTGTTTATAGGACATCTTGAGCTTTCTAAAAAGTTCAAGAACACTTCAAAATGTTGAAAATTGAGCAAGATACAACTTGTGCAAGTTTGGAATTTTTGAAGAAGTGCATGAAGAGAAATACTAAGCAAATTCCAAAATCTTACAAATGGGCCTAAGTTTTTATGGTCTAAACTTGTTTTTAAAGTGGTCCATGACCTCTAAGTCCATTTGCAAGCCCTTGCACCATTTATTTAATTTATTTTTGAATTACTCCATTAAAATTCAATTTTAAAATAAAATAAATATCAAAATAAGTGGCAAGGCGTGTTAGGCTTGTTACTTGTATTTCTTGAGGTCCAAGATAGCTCATGTAAGCTGGCAAAAATGCATGGAAAACATTAGAGGAAGATTGAGCAAGAAAAAGAAAGATTTGATTCAAAACTTCAATCAAACATCTTTCATTGAATGCAATATATTTTCACTCAATTCTTGACCTAATTCATTCATTATAAATACAAGATCAAGATCACATCAAGGACAAGAATGGAATGCTCTTAAAAACCCTAAAATTGTCCAAAATTCAAGATTTTAGGCAAACTCAAACTAAGTCTCCTCCATTTTCATTCAATTCTAAGGATTGATTCATCCTCTTAGCTTCAACAATCGATCCAGTCTTAAGCAAGTGTACAGTGCCCGAATTGTCCTCACTAAATAACACCGTGTTATACCCCAAAATTTTCCCTCCTATTTCTCAAGATGATCCACAACTCCATACTTAAGATTTCTCAAGGGTTGATTAGACAAACCCTCTTCTAAGCAATCCATCCAAGCTAGGGTTTTGATTCTCTCAAGTCAAGATGGTTTCTATTGCTTTAAGTGATCATCATACTCCTCATATGCTCAAGGATCACCATGTCAATTTCAAGCCTCACAAGTCAAATTTGCTCATCTAGTTGCTCAGATGGTTGAAAATCAGCTATATTGGACAAAAACTCAACTGTGGTCAACATATAGTCAAACTTCATAATTTTTGGTCAACATCAAGATTTTGAAGTCATATTCATCATTTAATCAAGGGTTGATCATGATTCATCAAGAAAACCAAGATTTGATCAAAAGTCAAAGTTTCTAAATTAAGGTTTTTGAAAAAAGTCAATGAACTTTGACCACATAATTTCACATACTTTATTAGAAATTTTTCCACAAAAGCTCATTTTGAAGAGAATTCAATTATCTACAACTTCATGTCTCACAAGCTTTTGGAAATGCTTCATTTGAAAGTTATAGATTAAGACATTATAGGTCCTTTTAAAAGGCAATAAAAGTCATCTTTTTCAAAGAAGTGTCATGACATGGAAGCTTCAATGAAGATGTAACCAAAAGGATGTTTATAGGACATCTTGAGCTTTCTAAAAGTTAAAGAACACCCAAAATGTTGAAAATTGAGCAATATACAACTTGTGGAAGTTGGCATTTTGAAGAAGTGCATAAAGAAAATACTAGCAAAAGCAAATGTTTTGCAAATGGGCCTAAGATTTTATGGTCTAAACTTGATTATCCATGACTTCTATACCTCATGCCAAGCCTCTTGTATTTATTTATTTATTTATTTTGAATTAAATGGTTTAAATTCAAATTTAATTAAATAAAATACAGGATGATTATTAATACAAGTTGGGCTTGATTTGTATTTCTTGAGGTCCAAGGATGTAAAGTCGTCATTTTCGCAAAAGATTTAGGAAAGATTGAGCATGTTTGAAAGATTGATTCAAATTCAAATCAAATATTTTTCATCAATGCATGATATTTCCTTATTGTTTCTGACCAAATTCATCCTCTATATATAGATCAACAACCACAAACCAAGGACAAATTGCTAGCTCTTACAAACCCTAGAAATGTCAAAATTTTTAACAAATTGCAAAATCGTGTTTCAATTTCCAGGCCGTTTCAAGCCATTCCAATGCATCCATTCGTGTTCTAAGTTCCAAGGATCGATTTACATCATTACACAAAGCCAAAGCACTCCATCAAGCTTTCCAAGCCCCTCCGAGGTATATATCTTAAAATTGTTTCTCAATCCATGCATTACTAATGTTTTGTTTGTTTGTATAATCGGGATGTCATTTAGAAATGTACAACGTGTTATGTGAGCTTTAGGGCCTAGATCCATGATGTCATTGTTAGGGCATAACAAGCTATGAGCTTGAACCCATCGATACAGTGAACTTTCGTAAAAACACCACCATTGGATTCTGGGTTTGAATTAGGGGTAGGGTCCTCTATTTGCATTTATCTTGTTTATTTGTAGGATTGGATCTCCGTAGGGAGAAGATGACCGGAGCCTTGTGTAACGCCCGCTTTAATTAATATTATATTAATATTTTCAATTACCGATCGATATTTATTTTTATTTGAGAATATTTATATTAATCGTTATATCTATAATATATTTAAGACGTTCGATTCACCCGCTTTTTATTCCGTTCGGTTCGGTAAAATATTATTCGGACGATATTTAATTCCCAAATTATTTTAATTAATTGAGTTAATGATATTACTAGATATTATTAGGTGTTAATTAATAAAATAAATCGGGGTGTGAGGACTAATTTCTAAGATTGGGTTTACACCTTATTAGTAAGAAAACAACATAAATACATTATTTTCCTCATTCTTTCCATTTTCCACACAAACCAAACATAGTAACAGAGAAAGAAAGGGTTTTGGAAGAAGAAGAAGAAGAGCAAGAGCAAGGTTTGGGTTTGGGATCATCAAGAATCATCCAAGCACTTGAGGTAAGGGGTTTGATTCTCCATCTCATATAGTTAGGGTTTGATAGTTATATTTTGGATTTGGGGAAAATTAATAGGTAGATTCATGAGTTTTGGTTGGTTGATTGTTTAAATAACTTAGAAAGATTGGATTAGGAGTATGGTTTATTGGTGTGTTATTGCTAGCATTGTAGGAAATGAAAGTATAACAATGGAAATGAAAAACTGTAAGAAAACCGAAAAAATGTAAATCATTATAGAAATAATGGTAGAAGAAAGGAAAATTGGTGAAAGTGGTGCATGGGGAGGCGCCTCAAGTTGAGGGCGCCGCCCTTCCTAGAGCACGCCCAACCATGAAGAGGCAGGATGATCGTCTCGTTGGCTACGAGGGAGGAAACGAAATTGTTATTTTTCTGTTTTCTGTAAACTATGTTTTCTTTTCTCGTTTTCTGATAATTTCTAAGCTAGCCTCTATCATTCAATTTTCTTATTTCCTTATTCTACTAGTTAGTATTAATAAATACAATTAGGACATAAGTTAGCCGATTAAATTTGGAACCCGATTATGTTCGATTTTCCGATTTCAATTTCACGAGCAAGTTGCTCGAATTCAACAAATTGACGTGTTAGCTAAGTTCGACGGTAGAACGAGTGGTGAGGTTAGTTTTTCAAATTACAGTTTTATGAAATGACCAAATAGGCCAAATTACTTAAATTGAATCGATTATTTTAGTCGATTTAAGACACGATGGACAACCCGAGGCGATGTTGACGATTATGATTAATGCCGGTTATTAGGAATGGCTTTTGCGAAGATTATTGATGTTCGATTATTTTTCCATGTTTAGAATTGAGTGATTGGTTTGATGACGATGCTACATGATTATACATGACTTTTGCGATGATTTGTTCATGATTAAATGACTTTGTTGATAATGATAATATATGTCTTTGTACACGATGATGTAATGATTATATTGATGTTGTTAATAAATGCTTCCGATTTGTGAATGCATGACTTTTGACGATGATGAATTATAGGTGACGTTTTGCATAATGCAAATATGATGATGATATATTTATCTTGATGTGGATAAATTATGGCGATGTGGGCTTTATGCCAATTTTGATGAGCGATGATGATGTTTTTGTTATGTTGTTTTTATTGTTTCGAGTCACATACATTTCATATGCGACAGGGCTTTTATGCCAAGATGGGCTTTATGCCAAATGTTCCTAAGTATGGACAAAGCGATTACCACATGCTACACAATATAGTCGTGTCTCATGGAGTCGGTTATGTTTATGATTGAGTTGTTTTGTTAGGTTTTAATTGATGGATTATGTAAATTACGATGATATATGATGTTTTGTTTGGTGATGATCTTATGATGAACATGAAATGAATATGACGGATAATTTCATGATAACTATGCGATGAATATAAACGATGAGTTTTGCGATGATTTAACTTTGATGAAATGCTTAATGCAAATATGATGTGATGATGTTTGACGATGGGCTTTTATGCTAAAGCGACGATGGGCTTTAGCCAATTTGTGATGATGTTGCTTATGTTATTAACATTGTTTGATGTTGTCGCTTATGATTGCGTGTTGATTAGTGACGTATTGACTTGTGATGAGTTTGTGGTGATGAAAGTTTATGTGTTGTTGTGATGATTTATGTCGATGAGGTTATGGCGATAAAGTGTTGATTATATACATTGGAATGACGATTTAAGTGAGTGAGATTTTGGATATGTGTTGAATGCATTTATTAACCTATATCTTTATGATTCAAAACTATATATATATATATATATATATATATATATATATATATATATATATATATATATATATATATATGTTATCATGTCTTTAATTATATGTTTTAGAGTATCTCACCCTTTACTTGTTTCGACGTTACCTTTATACTAGTAACCTGCATGTTATGAAGACAGAGTTTATAGCTGCTATTAGTTGAGTCGGTGTCGCTCTGATACGTAGCACTCGGGGGGAATATTTATGTTGTCTTGTTGTTGTTCTTTTGTTGTTATTCCTTTTGTAAATAAGAACCATACTTTATGAAATTATGATTTGATGAGGATGTTTAATAAAGAAGGTGTTTTTGATTTCTAAGATTCAATTCATGATTTCCGAGGACGCTATGTATCCGAGATTTATACTTTAGAGAAAACTGTTTAAAGTAATTTGATTTTGAAGGTGTGACGCCTCAGTATTGAATTTATGAAATTTTAAATCACTCTGATTTTTGCATATGAAACCTTAGGTAATATTGGGGTGTTACACCTTGCTCCGGCCTGACTCAAAGTTAACTCCGCGGGAACAATAAACACACATATATTTATGCTTTCACTTTGATACATGGATGTATCACCTGGGGTCTATCTTGCACGTGCTATCTCTCTCAATCCCTTAGGTTGTGGGTTCGAACCCCACCTTTTACTATTATTTTCCATTTTTTTTAATTAACACATGTTTCGAGTTTCATTAACACCTCAAGCTCCACTGACCTCCTTTTAGAACCCTTTGGCTCCAGTTGATCCTCAAGAAGAACCCCAGAAGCTCCAGCATCTGGACCTCTTCAGACGATTCACCTCCGAGCTCCGCTTCTAGACCCTCCAAGTTCCGTTGGGAACTCAAGAATCCTTCCGAAGCTTTTTGGATGCCCAAGACGCGCCATACGTAGGATCAACTCCGTGTGTTTGCCGTAAGCTCATGGAAACCCTCACTCTTCTTTTATTTTTTCTGCTGATTATTTTCTTATTTTCTTTTCTTAATTATTTCAATTAATTAGTAATTAGGTTAAACAATTAGCTTAATTAGGATTAATTTCACAAATAATTTTCTCTATTTTTCTTAATTAATTAATTTAATTATTTTAATTTAGGTTAATCATTCAATTTCTTTTCTTAATTAAAATCAATTAGAATTAGGATTTTTTACATTATAATCAATCTTCAAAAATACCAAAAACATTTCCCTTTTTGCAATTAGGATTTAGGTGTTCCCCTTAACCATTAGACATTTTTCTTCTATTTGATTTCTTTTTGCATTTAAATTCTAGAAAGGATGTATAGGTCGGAAAGTTTTATTCTGTAATAGCGTAGATTTACATTTCTGCTTTTACTTTCCGCACCTCCTATTATGTATCTGCCCCAAAGCCATGTAATAGCGTAGGACATTTACTTTTCCGCACTTCACATTTCCCCACTTTAATTTTCTCAGCACATATTTAATCGCTAGTAACTAGGCGTGTATGGCAAGATAAAATCAATCTAGATCACTAACACAAGATAAAATATCCGAATACAACATATACTTCACACATGCACTCACCTTAGGGTATCCTCTCTTGTTGCTTACGAACAATGGTCATGTCCTCGAGCGTGGGGATATCTTACGCTTCTACAAACATATCATCATAGTCCCTTCGATTAAAGATCATAGTCCCTCGATGACCCTCAATGTTGCCTACAATACATGATCTAGTCCCTCGATTGTTGCTCTAAAGTGATGATCGTCCCTACGAATATGCTAAGATATCCTACAAGTTGCCTTCTATGACCATCCGAT
Organism: Vicia sativa; assembly: GCA_021764765.1. NCBI lineage: Eukaryota > Viridiplantae > Streptophyta > Magnoliopsida > Fabales > Fabaceae > Vicia > Vicia sativa. The sequence continues at coordinate 133,640,425 of CM038796.1, forward strand.
GTCCCTTCAAATGTCCCTTTACATCCAACGATAGGGTTACCTACCAACCAATGGTATGGATAGCCTTATTCTAAAGGAAAGCAAAATAACACCTGAAACGACTGTTTTGAGTAGGTAATAGACTCTAATTGCTTGCTCTATCAAAATAATCTTCACACCTCACACTTTCAAAACATTTTCAAACACTTTGTGATACATTCCAAAGGTGAATCATTACAAAGTTCTTTCCAAAATAAAATTTCCAAACACTGTATACATTCCAACAGTGAATCATTACGAAGTCAAAGTGAAATTTCTTTTCAAAAATCTTTCAAAACACACACACAAAAGCAATTTATAAAGTGAGTTAAGATTAAGAGTCGTGAGATAATACGGATGGAAAGCTAATACCTTCCTTTTCATAACTGTCTCTCGCACTTAATCTAACGATGGTCTTTTCCTGCTCTTTTCGCCTTCCCTTAATTGGATAAAAGAAAAGTCATATGACTCTTGCTATCCGCAACATTTGCGATAAAACACAAAACAAACAAGTTAGTTCTTCCAATCATTATATTCTCTAAGTTAGGTAAAATATCTTGATTCGATTTCAATTTCTATGCACATTAAATGTATTTGATGTGTTTGTTCATGTTCAAGAGGATGTTTAGAACAAGTGTGACGTGTTAGATACAAGCTTTAAGTCTTAAAACATATAGTGCATTACACGATGTAAAAACATCCATATACGCCTCATTAATTCATTCATGTTGGCTCAAGGCATTGCAATTGATAGATGAAGGAGATTTGATAGCTGAAAAGTCAACAAAAGTCAAAGTGAAGGTCTAAATGTGAAAATTATGGTCAACAAGGGCATTTATCATAATTTCTCATGAAAATAAGAAGACTGATCAAGAAGAATCCAAAAGAATCAAGAAAATCCTAAAATTTATAAAATTAGGGCTTTGGAATTTTTCCAAATGTAGAAAATTCATGTTTGTTACATAACTTCACAAGTCTCTCTCTCTCTCTCTCTCTCTCTCTCTCTCTCTCTCTCTCTTCAATGAGTGAAATTGAGAAATCAAGGGCTCAAATTGAAGATTATGCTTCCTACTACAAGTTTGTAGAAGGAATATTTTCCAAAAGATGCATAGATCAAGATATATAAGTGTGAGAAGATGATGATTCAATTAACATGACATGTTTAACACTTAGAGAAATTTTAAGTGTTTTCAAGTGACCCAAGTACATGAATTTAATTTGATTTCTCATGGCGTTCTAGTCTTTTCCTCAAAATCATTTCTACATCAAATATGTTCATCTTCCCATAAGATTCATGGAGATGTCAAGTTCTTTTCATTTGTGCCATGTTTGCCTATCACTTGCTTAGGATAATGATTTTTTAATACATATTCTCTTGTCTATCTCTCTCTTAGAACTCTCTCTGGATGATATGTTCATCTTATTACTTGTCTAGGATTCTGATATATCTAATACTTGTTTAAATGTTTTCTTTGTGATGAGCGATAAGTCACCCCTTGCATCCCATGAGATCACAACATCATTCTTTTATTTTGTTTTTTAATGACGAGTCACTAAATCTTGCACCCACTAAGATCACGCATGGTTCTTCTTGTTTTCTTTGTTGAGTGTTCACATGCTCTCATATTCTTGATTCAATCTTAGTTAAGACTTAAATTGAGTAGACTCTAGGTTTGTAAACCAAGCATGGAAAATTAGGTAAAATTCCATATATCCTAACCTTAGGTCCACCATTGTATGATAACAATTAGGATTCAAGTTCCCTTATCTTTTAGTCCTCTTACCTTGCATGTTTGTAAGACTAAAGCAACTTTTCTTGAGAAAATTCTAAAACATCTAACAAATAAAGATGAGAACCATACTTCACATAAGCCTTAAAAATGGAATAGGATGAGAGGATACATTCGCTATCTTGTTCTTTCTTCCATTCATAGTCTTTGGTGTGGTTAAAATCACAAATCCTTTCACAATTAAGTGGAAAAGTACTAAGTCCTCTCCATTTGCTATGATCCCAACAAAACACATAACAAATTCAAATCTCTTTGCTTGGGATTTTTGAAAACAATTCAAAAGGGTTGTTACATAAAGAACACCAACAAACCAATTTTTTGAGAGGAACTACTGTGTTCGATTCTTTCGAGATACGTCGTATTGGGTTGCAATCTAAGCGAGAATAATAAAAACTTTATTTTGATCTTTAACAATTCATTCATGCATTTCTTTAGCAAGTAAGCTTTAGATATAACACATCCTTTAATTAGAATAACAAGAGTGATTTCGTGGAGTATCACGAACGTGAGGGTGCTAATACTTTTCTCTTGCGTGAACCGACTTCATACCTTCTCTTGTTCAGACCATGTTCTTTCATTTTCTTAGGTTTTCTTGATATTTTACTTTCCTTTCCAAGATAAATAACGCTCAATGGCGATTCTGTTTCGGTATTTTTCACGTAATCGCTACGATGAGGATACCTAAACAAATCAGTTCTAACTTTTGTTTGTTTCTTTCATTGGGTGTTTACTTCTTTTTGTTTTACTTATTTGTTGTATTTGCATTACATGTTTGCATTTGAATGATTTGATTTTGTATATTGGATATATGTCGTGCTGTTGTTTCTTTGCTTAAATATATAGGTTTGAGATCTCAAAAATATTATCGTGATTTTTCATTTAACTGACATTGATGGCTAGTCGAATGCAATTCGCGCCACAATAATTTCTAATAGCGGCACAATTTTATTAGACTAAATCTCCTTTTGTTGCCATCACATGATCACACCACAATTCTCCCTAATAGCGTCAAAATTTTACCATGACAAATCTTCTTTGAGAAAATTATTTGGCTGTGATTTTGCAAGAAATTTCTTTCTGTTTCTAATACTTGTTTGTTTTCTTTAAGTTTCTTCTCATCATTATAGCTTTACCTATGTGTGAACATAGTAGAGTTTTGTGATTAATGTGAACGTTTGTAGAGTTTTATGATTAGCATGATTTGATGCGAATTGAAGTATTCCACAATACTTGGCTAGAAGTCAAGCAATGTTAGTAGAAATATTAGTAAAAACAATACAACAACTTACTAAAATGTTAGTATAGCTAAGTGTCATCCGAGGTGCTTGAGACCACTTTAACTGCATTTTATTATGTTTTTTTTTAAATTAATAGTTATTTTGAAGTGTTTGACCGGATATCAAATTGGTGTCTGATGTCAGGATCTTTATTTAAGTATAAAAAATATAAGAACACTATTAACAATTTATAATGTTTTGTTGAGTTTTCATTGTATTTTATATTTTGAATTTAATTCAATCCTATAAAATTAATTTTAAAATGACGTAAAATACAGATTGCCTCCACTTATACATATGCGTTAGATCCATATATTTTTTGATGTGAGACTCTTAACAATAATAATACGAGATTTCACGATTTAAGAGTTTAAATGAATAAGAAAAGTCAAAGATCGAAATAATGCAAAAATGAAAATTAAGTGGTTGATTGGTTGAAAAAAGGGGTAGCACTCATGTATTCACATATTATAAGGACTAAATACATATTTAACATATAAATAAATATATTAGGTGGAGTACAAGAGATCCTATAACACACAAATATATATGATGCCACAAATTAACTGATTTTAATACAATCTACTCACAAAGACAACAACAAAACAACAATCTAATAGATATGAAAGTCAAACTACACGATTCAATATCCAATACACATAGGTTTTAGTTCTTAATTTGTATTTCATTCTTCTCACTATATCAATCTAACACAACATGATCAGCGACGGCGGTAGTTGCCGTCATGAGGCAAATCAGGATCTCTCGGACTCAAAAGCCTTCTACTCCAAGCCATTTCATACGACCCTATATCAAATAGCATATACAGAATTAATAGGATAATATTATGTATGAACTCATGATTCATCTCATCTAGTGCTCAAATTAAAAACAATAATTACATTTTGGTTTTAACCATCATAAAAATATTCATGGCAGATAAAATTAGGGCAAACTAGCTTACTTGTATGATGAAGCTCAGAAGCACCAGCTATTTGCATGGCAGTCAATGAAAAGAATGCGCAAAGAATGAGGGCAACCCAAATAAGAGAGGTTGATTTAGAAGCCATGTGAATTGTAAGTGATAGAGAAAATAATGTTGAGATGTTTGTTAAATAGTGTCTTCTTTTTTACGATATGAATTATTTACAGCACACAATTAAAGACTAGTTCTATCTAGCTTTGATCAAATAGTTGACAAAAGCATCGGCCAAAAGTTTGAATACTAATTCAGTCACAGTACTCAAATTCAAACTCATATCATTGGTTAGACTAGATCAATGCTATATAGTACAAAAAAGATTAATTTATACTCGTTTTTAATTACAATTATACTCATTAAATTTTATAAAAATTGGGTGTATATTCATTGGGTGAGAAATGTCTACTTTAATTACATCCGTTTAACACAAGGGGATAAATAGCTTATGTAAATAAATTCTTATCGTTCTTATGTATACCTTATTTTCATAAAAAAATAGGGGTATATATGTTAATTTACACCCTTTATAATAAAAATAGGGTGTAATTACACCCCTTTTAAATAAAAATTAAGTGTAACTACATGCTTTTTAAATACAATTTAAAATATTTTTTTAATATAATTTAAATCCTATTTTAACAATAAAAAGGGATATTTCGAGAATCGAACTCGGGACTTCTCACATCCAAAACGATAATCATACCACTAGATTAAATTTATGAAAAGTTTTAGTTGTAATTAACATGTCGGAACATCGCCGCTACGTATTATAATTCTCTTTCTCATATTAAATATTTTGATTTTTAATTAATCATAATATTTTAGAAAGAAAAGTAAACTTACAATATACACAGACTGCCAACAATTGAATTACTATTCTGACCCAAACACTAGTCCATCCCACATCAAGTGACCATCTACAGAATAACATAATAATATCATATCTTATTTCCATGACTGTTCTTAATTTGATCAATGTTGCTACATACATTGAATTAATTGCTTTTAACATGTATGTGTTGTAAATTTTGTTTTAAATAGTATGGAATATGAATTATATTAGTTATTTTTAATATTAATTAAAAAGTTATTTATAAATTGAGAAAAAAATATACAGGATTTAAAAAAAAAAAAATATTTTTTTGAATACAACATTTACATACGGACAGATGCTGTAGCTAAAGATTTAACTTTTTTTATAGAAATAGTGGCAAACATCGGAAACCGAAGGTGAAAGTATTTGTTTATCGGCAAAACATTGACCGACACCCAAAAATCCATGGTTAGACGGATAGTACAGTGCACAACCAACATGACCGTCAGGTAGAATACAATTTGGTTTTTATTTACGGAAAAATAACATATAGGAACGGAGTTTTTTTTTCAGTACAAGTCAATTTTCTTGTAATAATTTTAATAAAATTAAATTAATATTGAAATAAAATTTATTACAAATAAATATATAAATATGCAGATCAAGTTTGAAGTATTTATAAAGAACTACTATTGGAATAAAAATAACTTAAATAAACTAAAGATTCTTTAAATCGTAAGTGACAATTTGGTTCCACAAAAAGTTACTTAATTGATCTAATTTAATTTTTTATACTTAGCCCCACTAAAAATGCTCTAATACATGTTATTAATTTCTATTTCTATATGTACTATTAATTAGTTACCAATTTCTTACTTTGTCATCCTAAAATAAATGTTAACTTTTTATATATTTTTTAATATTCTAGATCAAGTTGTATACTATTTGTTTCGATTTAAAAAAAGAGATAGGTGAAAATGAGTGTAATGTAATGGAGTTTCAATACGGTTGGAGTGAATTTTAATCAAATATATACCTCATGTAAAGAAAAAGTATCAAACCCTGGTATTCAATTTTTCTGCAACTTAGTTTTACGTGCTTTATGAATGTCTCTACGAACCATAGGATGCATGATATCATGGTGTTATACCACATTTGATTTTATATACCACCATTTTGGTAATAAATTATTTAGTGCGTGTATATCAATATATGATTCTACAATTATTGGCAGATAATTGAACTACATTCATAACCAGAATAATTATTGATTGACTTAAAAATTAAAATCATAATTACTAATATTTAATTATATAAAAACCAGATTATCAATTGTTTGTTTGATAATAATATTTTATATTAATGTTAAAAAAATTTATGTCGCACAATTTCTTATTTATATATTTTATGTAAACAATTTAAAATAAAATATCATTACAAGACTGAATTATTATCTTTTAAGAATTTAATTTAAACTTTATAATTTATAAGTTCAATTCATATATAATTTAATTATTATAGTTATATTGAAGAATACGGTCAATATTTGGCAAATAATATTATTTATTTGAAGATTGTTTAAATTATTTAAATTATAGATTAATTAGAAGTTTAAATAATTAAATTGGTATATTTATAATAGAATTAAATTTTATATGAAATAAATTTAAATTAAATTACAATAATTAAATTACTAAACTGTAATAATTAAATTATTTAGTTTAATTATAACTTTACTATTTAATTAAGAATGATATTGCATTAACAAATTTAAACAGATAAATTATAACAAAAAATTTAAATTTAAATGATGATTCATAGCAAAACTTTGAAACAAAAATAACACTTTGATATAGTTTATAATCAAGTTGGCTTTACCAAGAATCATATGAATCAAAATAATGAAGAGTCACTATGTAACAAAATGGATCAATGGTTAAATGAGCCTTTGTAACTTTTATAGAAAGAATGTTCTTAACAATGATGAGTAGCTCATTTCATGATACTAGTTCATTGAATACACTTCATCAAAAATATTAAATATATAGTGATAAGTGTAAAATTAGAACATATATACAAATATCAATTGATAGATTGAAATACAAGTTGATATTGAACTAAAAATCGACAATAGATACATAAAATAATTGAGTCCTATTTAGAAAGTGCACAAATACAAATAATTATTTTAAATGATCATGAATCGACCAAAATATGATTGATCATGTTGCTAAACAAATCATAAAATAAGATGTTTAATGTCGATATGTAATCAAACTATAAAAATGATGATCATGTTGCTAAACAAAACTATAAAATAGGAGTGTTCAGTGAATTAGGATAAAATTCTATGCTTCAAAGAAGATACAACCTAGAAATTTTCCATTAATTTTAAAACTTAAAAATGGTCAAAACAGAATAGAGGGACACTATATTTTATTTGTCTTGAAAAATAGAAATCACAATCTTAGGTCTAGGCTTTTAATAAATTTCTAAATCAATAAAAAGATCATTTCAAACTAACTTATCATCATTTTAGCTATTAATGAAATACATAAATTCAGTGATATACATATAGGTGTTAGTAATTTGTATTTCATTCTTATTATAATACAATATATCCTTATCATGGATGGTAATTGCCACAACGTGGTTTATCATTTGCCTCAAATGGACTTGCTTTCCCAGTCTTACATATCCTATTTGGATCTGCCTGTTCTTGTCCAATTAGCCTTCTACTCCTAGCCATTTCATACGATCCTATATCAAATACCACAAACATTATGGATTTGTATAATTTATATACAATTAGATTGTAGAGGCTTTTTATTTGTCAATCGATTAAAATCATCAAATTACAAAATGCTTTGGTTTTTGTTATAACTATTTCAAAAATCAAATATATAAATCTTTTATTGACGAAATATATTAATATAAAAAGGTAACAATAGACATTTAATCGACAAAAAATATGTCCATAAAAGTCAAACAAAACAACAACAAATTAAAAAAAAAAATTATAGAAAAAGAAAACCTCTAAAACATCACACTCCATGAACACACAACAACCAACTAAGGGATTAAATGAAAAAATCCAACTATTCAAAAATACCACGACTAATCCCACCATGAAGAACACAATCATTTAAAAAACAGAAATCTCCAAAAAAAAGAGAAGGAAAGATACTCCTTCTCAACAAGTTCAAAGACACTCAAAGTTGTTATAGGCTCGTAATGATGGTAGGATTCTCCAGCCACACAAAGTGTAGGAGTAATTTGAAGACTTACTCTGATATAATTTCCATGTCAAAATGACGCTCATTCATCACCTCTAAATCCTATAGGTTAAATCTTTAACCGACAAAACCATACCAATGTGATACTTTAAGATAGGTCAGACCACAATATGTCAGACCATCAAAAGATCCCAAGTAACTTAACTAAAACTCCTAAATCATTAAGCGACTCAAAAACCGACCAAATATCCCCCATTGATAATAACAAACTACCTCATCCATCTAAAAGTCATATATCACAAATGAAAAATAAATGAGATATCGACTTTCTAACACCCCGACAAAGACTACAAGACATCCACACATCATCTACGAAAATCTCATGCTTAGCCAAATTTTTCTTAGAATGAAACTTGTTCATAAATAGTTGTCAAGAGCAAAAAACAACTTTGGAAGGAACTGTTGGTCCAAGGTGATGAATAGTGGAAGAAGAGAGAGAGAAATAATAAATGATAGAGATATAAATTGCAAAAGATTGGTAAAAAGGAATTGAATTAATTTTGTTGAAGCATAGGAACACCTATTTATACACAAAACTAGCAAGTGAAGGATGCCACGTAGGCCTATAAAGAAGATATCCATAACTAAGTTGTCTCTAAGTACTATAACTTTACACTTAAGTTATCTCTAACTAGTAGATACTAATTATCCTCCAGAAGTTCAACTCCTTCTGGATAAGTTTCTGAACATCAAAACTTCTGACTGACCCTTAGTAGAAGTTTAACTCCTTCTGGACAAGCTTCTGATCATCAGAACTTCTGAATGACCCTCAGTAGAAGTTCAACTTCTTCTGGACCATCAGAACTTCTGACTGACCCTCAGAAGTTCTGAATATGAATTGCTTTCAACACCATCCCGTAATTCATATTCAGCTAGCCAAAATCTACAACACCAATTCCATCCCTCAAACGGATAAGATGTTCAGTCTTGATATCCTTCATTAGAGCTTCTGCAAGTTTCTTCTGGTTGCTACTTTGTGAAACTTCCAATACTCCATTCAGAAATGTAGATTTCTCCTTGAAAACCAATCTGGCGCTGATGGTTTTCTTCTCCCTTGGAAGCTCAGTTAACTTCCAAGTCTTGTTTCCTTCTGAAGCCTCAAGTTCTTCTTTCATGGCATTCAGCCACACTTTCTTCTTGAGAACTTCTCCAATACTCATTTGTTCAGAATCTCCTTCTGATTTTGGAACCATATCACTTTCTGGACTTTCTTCAGAAGTTTTACTTCCACCAGAAGTTTCACCTTTGTTAACTTCTAGACCTTGTCCAGAACCACCACCTTCAGAAGTTGGATCGCCTTCAGAAGTTCCACCTTCAGAATCATGATTATCACCAAAAATTTGATCACCTCCAGAAGATTTTCCTCCAGAACCTACGTCTTCAAAGTTTTCCCTTCCAGAAGCATTACCACCAAATTCTTGATCATCATTAAAATCTGGATCCGAATCAGTTTCACCATCTGACTCATCCTTAGAGTCACTAGAAGATTCATCATCTTCTGACTCTAACTCTTCTTCATAACTTTCAAGTTCTGACTCATCTTTGGAACCTTCATGTTCCAACTCATCTTCAGAAGCATAATCTCCTTGAGATTCTAACTCAACTTCTGATTCTTCTTCAGAAGTTTCAACTTTTGACTCTTCTTCAGAAGAAGTTTCAGCTTCTGACGCTTCTTCAGAACTTTCAACTTCTGACTCTTCTTCAGAAGTTTCAACTTCTGACTTTTCTTCAGAAGTTTCAACTTCTGACTCTTCTTCACAAACCTCAGATTCTGACTCATCTTCAGAATCTTCTGATTCTTTTTCAGAAGTTTCAACTTCTGACTCTTCTTTAGAAGTTTCAGCTTTTGACGCTTCTTCAGAAGTTTCAACTTCTGACTTTTCTTCACAAACCTCAAATACTGACTCATCTTCAAAATCTTATATGTCATTTTCTAATTCTGACTCATAAAGAAACACTCCTTCAGAATTAGAATATTCAGAGTCATCTTCATAAGTTTCAACTTCTGATTCTTCGTCAGAACTTTCAAGTTCTGACTCTTCAATGTCATATTCTGACTCTGACTCAAAAAGAAACACTTCTTCAGAATCAGAATATGACAATCTGACAGGTTTCTCATCAGATTCATAAGCTACCAATAGCACAAGTTCATCATCTGAATCTCCTCTGGCTATTTTTGCTTCTTATTTGTTTGACCAACAATCTCTAGCAAAGTGACCAAACTGCTTACAACAGTAACATTGAACCATTCTTTTGTCATACTTCTCATTTCCCTTCTGATGTTTCTCATCAGAATAGAAAGCTTCTGACTTCTGCGACCTACCATGTTTTTTTAGCTTCTGGTCCTTCTTGACAAAAGATGCCTTCAGAGCTTGCTCAACTTCCCTCTCAGAAGTTCTCTCAGTCAGACGCAACTCTTGTGCTTCTAGACTGCTTTGCAACTCTTCTATTCTCATGGTTTCTGATAAGTGCCAAAATGTAGTTATTTTGTATATACATTTTGCGGCACTTATCCGTTCTTTTGTGATATTCTTCGAATAAATCCCCCGCCTTTAGTATAAATGTGTACATAATAGAATAATTGAGTTTTTGTGTAAATATTGTATCATTTGATAGTTTTCATCTCTTTATAGGTATTCATTCATAATTAGAGCATTGAGTAATAAAGTGTCAAGACACGCCAAGTGCGATTTTGCACAATACGTCATCGAATAAAGCTCAAATTCAACACAATAAAAATCATCAATTTGGTTGATATTTCTTCATGGTTGGATAGATCATTGAATACGCTTCCAACGCTTCAAACCGCAATTCGAGTTACGGTTCTCAAGATACGGAAAAATAAAATGTCAAAATAGCGGATCCGCTTAGCGCGAATAATAGCCGCGCGACCCGCGACATCGTAATTTTAAAAGGGGCTCAAAACATTTTTAGGTTATGGGTTGGGTATTTTTGAGTCCCAACACCATCACCTTCATATTTTTGGTAGATTAGCTTAGAAAACAACATTGGAGCTTGCATTTTGATGATTGGAGGTGGATTGCTCTTCGATTGGCTTTGACAACCAATGTAGATTTGTGGTTTATCTCTTCTCCTCTTTGTGTATTTCTCTTTTGTTGGGTTTGTATGTATTTCTACTCATAACTCTTGTATACTTATCGCCTTTGGCTTGCATAAAGTTTGCTTTACGAATTTGTGTCGGTGATTATCTTGGGTTTTTACTTTATGTTAGGGATTTGAGCTTTGCTAGGGATAAATTGATTAGATTCTTACCTAGGATGATTATCTGTTAGTTTCTGAATGCTAGAGATAGGTTTAGAGCTAACATTCACTATAGAGTATCTCGAACTTAATGCCTCTGCTTGAAGTATGCCAGGAATGGGTATGGAGGTGATGCAGTTGACTTCTTTGTTGTCGAGGTATGCCAGGGATGGATATTGAGATGATTTAGGAGGATTCTCAATTTGGGTTAGAAATAACTTAGATTGTGAGAGGTATGTGATGACATCACAGAGGTCGAGTATGACATGGGTGGTAGATTTAAGTCTCATGACGGTAGTTTACATCGCTCCCATGTCGCTATCCTTTATACTTTTGTTCATTTACTTTTTGTCTTTTATTTTCATTTCTTTTAATCTCAAACTCATTAACGGTAGAATTGTCGAACACTAATCAATAACCAATCTCTGTGGACACGATACGATATATAACCTAACCGGTATATATCACCCGGTAAAATTATACCAACTCTTTGCTTGCCGCTATACAAGAACAAAATGGCGCCGTTGCCGGGATTGGTTTTATTGTTTTCAGACGCATAATTCCGTTGTTTTGAGTTTTGTATTATTGTATATGTTGTATAGACTTTGTATATGAACTTGTATATATTACTTGTACATGTTGTGTTTACTTTCCATACTTGTACACATGTGTGTTTTTCCTTGTTTTCAAGTATTGTTGTGAATTGTCTCGCATCAACGTTTGTTGTGTGGTTGTTAGGACACTTTCTTTAGGTTTGCGGTGGGCAATACCATGACATGACGAGAAGAGGTTACTAGTGCTCGCACAATAAAGGCCGAGATTTACGTAAAACAAACATGTTTTGTTTGTTTATGTTTATGTTGTTTGGTGGCTTATGTTTTAACAAGTTGAAATAGGACTTGCTCTTAATTTCAAACTTTCACTTTTCAACTTTTAATCGTTTTCACCAAGTTTATGTATTGTTATTTGCTTTTGTTTTGTTATGTTAATTTGTTATTTCCACAAGTTTGTAGTGTTTTAGCTTGTGGAAGTGTGTATGTATTGTAAATATTGTTTATATGTGTAAATGAGATTGTATAGGTGTGTAAGTGGAGCTTGCATAGCAGCTGCACTCATTGTCGCCATTTTTTCTCATAACTGCGTAGCTGCTAGGCCTCGCTATGCAGAGCCAGTGAATTCTTTTAAAATTTCACTTTGTTTTCCTTTTTTCCACTTTCACCAAGGCTTTTTGTATTGAATAAAATTAATATTGTTTTCTAATTCTTGTTGTTTGGACTCAAATTTTGGTTTGGTAACTTGAAGACTTTTGAGGTGATTTCCCGAGTATGATCGATTCAACTCGCGGATGTATGGTAATGATAGTTTTCAAAGTTGGTACATGTCAGGTACTCGTTTATCGCTTTCTATAGCATAACATGTTTAGGAAATTTATCATTTGTATAATTACCATGCTATTCATTCTTTTGCATTACTTGCTCATGAATTGAATCACTTTAGTTCCCTTTTTACCCATAAATATGAGGAAGCTTTCCATTGTTTATATATTCTGAGAGTCCACATTCTTGTTTTAACTGGATTTCATTATGCTTAATCTTTTGTTTTGTGTTGATTGTATGATTGCAAAAAATGATCAAGGCATTTTGTTGATTTTGAGCATAACTACCTTGGCTAAATATTCAATTCACCTTGTGAGTGTGTGAACCTTTGTTAGCCCCTTTGAACTTTTATCAACATCCATTTTTATTTGAACTTGATGCTTGTCTATGAGTGTCAATTCACCTTTTTTGTATGGATGTTGATTTCTTTGTTTCTTGAACCCTCAACTATATGTTGTTGTATGGATTTTTACCTTGCCTTAAAAAGTAGGGAGTATTCACACATTAATGTTGGTTGAATTCAAGTTGGGGAGAGGAATGTTTATGTGCTTATGTTGTGATTGATATGAGGTTGAGAAAAGAAAAAGAAAGATTAGAAAAAGAAAGAAAAAGAGAAAAGTTTTGAAAAAAAAAAGAGTAGGAATAATGTTATGTTAATAAGTGTGTTTGGTGTGTGAAATGTGATGAAGAAAAGTTTGATTGAAATTATTGTGTGGAACTTTGTGAGTTGATCACTCCTTAGGTTTAGGCAAGTTTTGTTTCGATTAGCTTTAGGACTTATCACTTGTTTGTTAACAAGCCACATTACAACCTTGAAAAGCCCTTGTGATTCTTGCATTTGTTTTTTCAATGCTTTTGGATGAATGCATAATTTAGTCTATTGTTTTCAAGATTGTGGAGGAGTGTTTTTCATCCCTCACCTTTGTGTGTTCTTCATCTACCGATGAATTTTTGCTAGGTGTGATTCATGATTGAGCTTGTTTTGTTTTAGAATGTTTTGCATGATTTTTGTACTTAGGATTTGTTTCGTTTATATGTTATCATTGTAGGATAGTGGTAAGTAAGTATTCGTCGTGTACGTTTTCGTTTGAACCATACATTTGTTTTCCGTTTTAAAAACTTGTTGATTTGTGATTCTTTGATTATCATCTTTTGTTTCTTTGAGTTATTTGACTTTGTTTCAGGACAAACAATGTGTCAAGTTGGGGAGAGTTGATAAGTGCCAAAATGTAGTTATTTTGTATATACATTTTGCGGCACTTATCCGTTCTTTTGTGATATTCTTCGAATAAATCCCCCGCCTTTAGTATAAATGTGTACATAATAGAATAATTGAGTTTTTGTGTAAATATTGTATCATTTGATAGTTTTTCATCTCTTTTATAGGTATTCATTCATAATTAGAGCATTGAGTAATAAAGTGTCGAAGACACGGCTTCAAGTGCGATTTTGCACAATACGTCATCGAATAAAGCTCAAATTCAACACAATAAAAATCATCAATTTGGTTGATATTTCTTCATGGTTGGATAGAGCATTGAATAAGCTTTCCAACGCTTCAAACCGGGCGCATTCGAGTTACGGTCTCAAGATACGGCAAAATAAAATGCTGAAAATAGGGACCGCTAGCGCTATTAGCGCTACCGAGCGCCTTGACATCGAATTCTTTAAAAGGGCTCAAAACATTTTTAGGTTATGGGTTGGGTATTTTGAGTACCAACACCATCACCTTCATATTTTGGTAGATTAGTTTAGAAAACAACATTGGAGCTTGCATTTTGATGATGGAGGTGGATTGCTCTTCGATTGGCTTTGACAACCAATGTAGATTTGGTTTATCTCTTCTCCTCTTTGTGTATTTCTCTTTGTTGGGTTTGTATGTATTTCTACTCATAACTCTTGTATATTTATCTCTTTGGCTTGTATAAAGTTTGCTTTACAAATTTGTGTCGGTGATTATCTTGGGTTTTACTTTATGTTAGGGATTTGAGCTTTGCTAGGGATAGATTGGTTAGATTCTTACCTAGGATGATTATCTGTTAGTTTCTGAATGCTAGAGATAGGTTTATAGCTAACATTCACTAGAGTATCCTTGAATGCCCGCCGTGAAGTATGCTGGGAATGGGTATGGAGGTGATGCAACACTTTGTTGTCGAGGTATGCGGGGATGGATATTGAGATGATTTAGGAGGATTCTCAATTTGGGTTAGATAACTTAGTTGTGAGAGTATGTGATGACACGGATGAGTATCGTAGGCCGAGTATGACATGGGTGGTAGATTTAAGTCCGTGACGGTATTTACATTCGTTCGGACATGTCGCCTATCCTTTATACTTTTTGTTCATTTACTTTTTGTCTTTTATTTTCATTTCTTTTAATCTCAAACTCATTAACGGTAGAATTGTCGAATCGACGAATCAATAACCAATCTCAGGACACGATACGATAACCTAACGGTATATATCACCAAATTAATACCAACTTTGCTTGCCGCTACACCTATTTATACACAAAACTAGCAAGTGGAGGATGCCGTAGGCCTATAAAGGAGATAGCCACAACTAAGTTGTCAATAAGTACTATAACTTTACACTTAAGTTATCTCTAAATACTTCCACTTAAATTATCTCTAGCTAGATACTAATTATCCTTCGTGTTAAGCTTCGATCAAATCTCACTGACCCTCAGAAGTTCAACTCCTTCTGGACAAGTTTCTGATTATCATAACTTCTGACTGATCCTCAGCAGAAGTTGAACTCCTTCTGAACCATCAGAACTTCTGACTGACCCTCATAAACTCTGAATATGAATTACTTTCAATAGGAATCCAATTGACCCGATAGAAGACATAACCAGATCCCTCCGACAAGTAAAATATATTAGAGAAATTCTTATGCTTTATGATGGAGCTATACACGTTGCAAGGTGTAGTTCACATTCTCCGCCAATTGCTACCACAAACAATCACTAACATGAAAGAACTTGACCGTTTGCAGAACTTGGAAAAAACTATCCAATTACTCATACTGCCACATACATGAAGATCTCCTCTATTGGAATCTCCAATAAGCTCTAGCTCAAAAGTTATAAGCTTTTTCAAAATTCTCCTTACATAAGAGAAAGTATTTCTTAGTTCTCTTAGCAAGATCCACAAACTCATTAACCACTAACCCCATCAACCAAAAGTTTTTTTATAAAAAGAAGAATGTTTAAAAAAGAAGAATGTTTCAAAGAGATAAACTTGAATAATCTAGAAGCTAGAAATTTGGCACTAAACTTATAAAGTTAGCCACGAAATAGGTTAGGAATCCCCCAATTGAGAGGGAGAATCCACTTTCAAATTACGGTAAAAATAAAAAGTAAAGTTTTGAGGAGAATAGCCTAAAGGAAATTGGTCAAACGAAATCACATATCCTCCCTTATAAAGGGTGTCAAAACATCCTTAGGAGAGAAAGTAATATCCATTTGAACTAGAATTTTATTCATGTCACATAGAGATATTGCAATATCAATCTTTGATTTGAGAAAAAGAAGACAACGTGTCAAAATCGACAAAAGAAAACGACCAAAAGAGTTAATACAACTAGGGTCTATCAAAATAGGTTCATGAAAATGATCAAAAGAGTACTTAGTCACTTCCTACCAAACCCCACCCACACCATTTTACCCATCCCTCACCTACTTGAAGATGCATGATAATATTTCTCCTATTCCTACTGTAATACAAGTATGGAATAACATCCTTTCTTTATCCACCTACACGAGATCTCAAGAACATAAGAGAATTCTTAATATGGAACAAGAACCCCAAATCCAAATTGGCTATGGACCTGAAAAAAATTGCATCATGATGAAGTCATGATCGGCTTTAAGATCCCACACACTAGCCTGGGTTCTAAAATCGATTTCATAGCACACACTTTAGGGCCATTTATTTTGGTTTTCTTAAAATTAATTTTTATAATGTTACAAAATTTGTGTAAAAATTTACAAAAACAAATTTTTATAAAATTTTAATTGAAAATTTGTTTAAATAGTTATTTTTAAAATGTTATTTTATGTATTTCATCTTCTTATTGAAACATTTTTTGAATATCAAAATTTTAAAAAATCACTTAATTTTGAAGCTATTTCAAATAGATTTTTATAAAAATTATTTTTAAAATACAATTTTTGGAAAAAAATTGTGATTTTGACTATGCGTTGGTCTTCAATAATATATATTTATGTTATAGGATGTTAAAATTAGTGTTTCGATTTAGAAAAAACAAATATAAAAAAAAAAACAGTTTAAAAAATTTATTTTCAAAAATAAAAAAAATTCATTTTTAAAAGTCGAAACAAACTTACCCTTAAAGACTTGAGTTTTCAAAATATATAAATGATTTGATTTGATGACAATAAAACTCACTATATATATATATATATATATATATATATATATATATATATATATAATATAAATACGTGAACTTTTTAATCCATCCTATAGAGTGGACACACTACCAAAACCCCTAAAATACCCCTATGAAAATCGAAATTTATTTTCGTAAGCATTTAATTTGTTCAACCTAAGTAAAATGTGGTGGCACCCATAAATCAAGTTAAAACAATACCGGAGATTAATTTTGATATTGTACTGAAAGTATAACCGCCACATGTAGAACATTTAATTACATGTCACCTGGATATTTTGTATGTTATCGGAAGTTTATTTCCGGTTTTGTCACGAATGGTGATTGCTATAAGAAGCAGCAACCGTGGTGATCACCACCATTCTTCACTTTCTCCTTCAACCCTCTCCTTCAACCCTCTTCATTGCCAATCCATTTTGCACTCAAAATCCATACTTTTTGGTTCATCATATAAGAAAAAGCTCAACAAAGAAGAATTTCAGGTAAACATCGTCCCTTTTGTCCCTTATTCTTTGCATTAATCCTTAACTTGTTGCAGAAAATAAGGTAACGTACAAAACGAAAGTTTATTTTCAGTTAGTAGTTGAACTTTACCTGAAGTTTACTTCCGGTTTTGTCTCTGTTTTGAAATTCTACTGATGCGATTGCTTTTGTCTCTATGTTTTGTATTTATGAATTTTATTATGTTACATGTATGGTGCACCCCGATAACATTCCTAAGCCCGATGACACCGAAGTTGTATCTCCGGTTTTTGTTCCGCCCCCGCGTAAGTAAGTCCGTTGATGTTCGTGAACATTTTGACAATGTTCAAGAATTTGATGTCCGGGACGATATATTGCAGTGGATTTGTTTAGAGGAAATGAGGTTAGGATTTGGTATCGTGAATAGCAAGTGTCGATTTTGGCATCGATAGAAGAAATGCCTTTCTTATTTTGACTTATGGAAAGGAGCGGAAAATATGTAGCTCGCATTCAAAAATTGAAACGCGAGGAAAGGTACAAGAAAATGTGAGTGTTTGTTTTGATTGCGTGGTTATCTCATGACAACAATAAGTGGAAGTTTAATGATTATTAGAGAGAACACAATCGTGATTTAACTCCAAAGTTAATCGGTCATCCAATAGCATGTCGGCTACTTGGATGAGAAAGCTTGTGTTTCCAAATGATGACTGAATTTGGTACCTCCCAAAACATTCTTGCAACATTGAAGCAAAAGACCGAGAGCACCTCTAATATCAAACAAGTGTACAACAAGCGCTATCAAACAAAGTTGGCCATTCGGGAGGATCGAACCGAATGCAACACCTTGTGAAAATTCTTGATGACAATAATTATGTTTGTAGGCACCGACGAGGTGATGATGGGGAAACTATAGAGACATTTCATCGAGTCAACCCGACTCCATTAAATTGTTCAACATGTTTCCTACCGTGTTCGAATGGATTCAACGACAAAACCAACAAACAAACAATTAAACTGTTGTTGGAAATTGTTGGTGTTACATCGATCGAGAAGACGTTCTCGATTGGTTTTGTATTTCTCAAATGCGAAAAGTAGACAACTTTAAGTGGGCGTTAGAGGTGTGTCGGTCTATGTTGAAGGACCAAGAGGATATGCCAAAGGTAATTGTCACCGACCCTCGATACAACTTTAATAAATGTCATTGCAACTGATTTTTGACTTCTTCCGCATTACTTTGTAGGTACCACATTACAAAATGTGAGAAGTTAATTAAACTGCTAGGGGTCGAAACAGTAGCGGTGAAGACGGAAAGTTGGTAAAGTCCTGTGTTATTGTGGAAAAATCATAGTCGCATGGAATGCTATTGTTAATGCATCTACAAAAGAGATGTAACGATGTTGTTTTACAATTCAGGTGTTTGTGAGAAATATTCAATCATTGAAATATGTGGAGGCATACTTGATCGTGTGAAGGAGAAATTTGTTTGTGCATGGATGATCATGTTATGCACCTCTGGATATACAACATCAAACTGAGAATATGCACATGCTTGTCTCAAGAATTGGTTGGCAAATAGCAAGGGCGATTTGATTACGGGTTGGGAAGCTGTGAACCGTATGATCATGAACCAATATAATGAGATACAAACGAAATTTAGTCGCAGTATCACGGTGTTGGAACACAGGTTCAAGGAGAATATGCTATATTCTTAATTGGTCGGTAACATATCTCGGGCAGCGCTTAATTATATTTTTTGTGAGGCCACAAGAGCTTCAACTATGGGTGATGATGCCTCAAAGTGTGGGTGCACTATTGTGAAAACATATGGTCTCTCATGCCGTGATATCCAAGAAGTTGAGTGGTAATGTCCTGATATGTATGAACGGGGTCTCTAATCATTGGAAGAGACTTAGTTTTGAGGATGACGGGAAAATAAAAAGTGATTAATCAAATATCTCAATCCTTACCGAATGTGAAGAAATACAAGCGAGATTTTTGAAAGCCGATGACGCCACGAAGCTCCAAATCAAAGAAGAGTTGAGAAAAATTGCGTTCCCAGAGACCACAAATTTGAAACCACCATCTCAACCGATAAAAACAAAAGGTGCAACGAAAAAGTTGAAACCTACAACGACCGACAATTCTACTCCGAGAAATCCTTTATATTATGAACATGTTGACAAGGTATTTCCGACTCACCTACAATGAATCTCAAAAATATGCTTCCAAAAATGTATTAAAACCACACTCTACCGCCTCCATAAAAATACCGTTCATCGATCACATGTCGGTTTTCATGCACAAATATGTTGAAAGGATCGTGAATGTGGTCATGATGTAATTGTGGCTTTGAGTGATCTTGTTTGCTAGGTAGCCGTGAAGATTATTATAATACTGTGCAAGATACTATGATCACAGAGTTGACGGAACACATAGAGTTGTACACACGTGTGTTCGGGAGTAAGGAAAAGGTTAAGGAAATACATCTTGCACTAGTATCCTTATTGGATGTGCACCGGAGGACAAATGGATGTGGTTCCGAATGGGTCATCTCATAGCAAGTGCGTATGAGGGTGTGTATTAATCGATTCGATACGGAGACTTATTTTCCTCTCACGCATTGCTCCTACACCAACTCCCATTGATCGATCATATTGTGTTGGGTGGATTTCAAATCCATGGCATTTTGTTCAAGTCTACTTGAAATTGGGATGTCCGATACCACCGCATCACTAGAGTGGATGTTCTTCTTTCGGCTGTACATCGTAGAAATGGCCACTATGGAAAGGATGCAAGAATACAACAAGTCGAGGGAAATAGATATAGAAATAAATAGAAAAGTCGGGGTGCCACCGTGATTTATCCGACGACACTTCTTCCCTTTTCAAGTAGTATAGGATCATTATAATGTTAACTTCATTTTGATAATGTATATGATGTGGAAATATACTCATTTTTGTAATTTGACAATTTGAGAAAAAAGTCAATATATGATTTTCTCGTTGAGTTATTGTTTTATTCTGTCAAGTTTTCGTTGTCGCCATTTACCGGAAGTTTATCTATTTGATCTTATAAGAAACCGTAATTTAAATTCGTATTTTCACCGATAAAAGATAGGATTTCTATGGTCCATGTTTGCATCTTTTTACTATAAAACACGACTCCTCTTATATTTTGCCATTCAACAACAAAAAAAATCGAAAATGGACATCAAATGAACATCGAACGGGTTGAATTGCCCATTTTCCCTTGATTAACCGCCTCGCGACCAAGATCACGGTGTACACCCTAATTGAAGAGGTACGAAACTTTGTAGGAATTTGTTCTTAAAGCGACGGCCGAAAGGTAGAGAAGATCGAGTATCGCCGCCATCACCGACAATGAAGGGAATATGCTATGAACCGTGAATCAAGAAACATTTACGCATTTACTGCCATGTGGTCGATTTTATCGAACTTTTCGTGAGAAAGTTCCACTTGAGCTAGATGCACTTTATCAAGAATCGCCGATGACATTATGAGGATGTGAATGTCCACTAGGATATTGATTTGTAATGTTCAATTTATGTTTAACTTTCGTTTGTATTTGCTAAGTTTATATCTCTTTGTTAGAAAATAAAATGATTTTTTTATTTATTTTTGTTATGAACTAAATCGTAAATATAGTGGTTAGATTCGAAGTTAAGTTCTCTTGTGGTAAAATATATTAGATGGTGGTGCTAAAAATATATTTCTAATTTTAAGAGGCATTTTAAAAATTTCACCGGGTGAGTAAGAAGAACACGTGGTGGAATAAGAAATATTTAAGGAAAGTAATCAAAGGGAATAGAGGAGTCATACCAAATCCTTTCAAAAAGAGCTAAAGATCTAAATATATAGCTTGGTATGCCAAGCTCGTTATATCTAAGAGTGCTATACAAAAAAGTTAGGCAATGCTTAAAATAAAAACACTACACCCCATAGCCTATTGGCGCATTATTTTCCTTCTAAGAATAGAAATATATGATGACATTTTTCTAACAATAATCTAGCTAGATTTAAGAATTAACTTTAAATTATTTTTCTGCAAAAATATTTTATAAATATTTTAAATATATTTGCAGAAAATCATTTAGATCACCTCGACTTAATATAAAATATATAGTTGTGTGGAGAAAAAATTGAAGCTACAAAATTTTCATTCATACAAACTTAGAAAACCTCCATTTTATATAAATAAAAAATAATTAACTTAATTGAATATATAGACAAAAATGTTCAAAGAAAAATCAATTAATACGAGTGGTTTTTAAGAAATATAGTGGGCGTTTTGATGACTTACTTGGATGGAGCTCAGAAGCACCGGATAGTTTCATGGCAAACAACGAAAACACACAAAGAATGAGAGCAACCCAAATAAGGGAGGTTATTTTAGAAGCTATATGAGTATTTTGGTTTGGGTGACAATGTGTTCAAGATACCATAATATATAAAAGGCATTGTTTGGTGTTGCTTGCCTTTCAAGCATTTATTATGATGATGTTTTGCATGACTTTGTTAACCAAGTTCTGCTCGTTTGTCAATGTAGTTTGTGTTTTTTCTAGGATGTTTCAGCGTAAACTAAGTCAAAGTAGGAAATGTATCATGCTACTTGCCGGTTCAACATGTAGATCTTTGACTAGTTAAGTTGTATGGCTCATTCTTGAAATATTGCCAACATAATATCGTTGCAAATGTATTGTTGGCATCAAACATTGTCAAAATTCTTTTTAAGCAACTTTATTACATGTTACCTTAAAAATGAGGTTAAAGAAAATAAATGTTGTAGTGTTAATTTCAAATTCTCTCAAATTATAAATATCAATAAATCTCCCTAAACTTTTAGATCCAAGAATCTTCTATTATTATTTTTATTCTTCATTTCTTTAGTTCAAGGCACTTCCTTTCTCCCTCTTATTCAAACTACCAAACAAAATTTTAGAATTTGAGTAGGAGGTACTTCAAACTTTCATCCATTTGAAAACTACATATTACATCTTCTCAAAAGTCACAGGCAATATATATTAAGTGAAGGTTACACCCAACTAAGGGTGACTTCAAGTCCAACTAAGGTGATCAAGTTAAATGATGGTTGAAATCGTGGTTTAAAAATACTATGAAACGGTCATGGCAAAACAATATCGACACTGATATCACTATTTTTTATGTTATAAATAAATTGGTGTTAATTCAGACCGTGACGATCATTATCAATATCGTTACACCTGTACAGAATGAAATCACGAAAGTTTTACGCGACCGCGATTGTTTCTGAGTGTAGTATTCTTTCGAGTTTATAACTTCAAAGGCTATATATAAAGCCACCAACTATCAATATAAAGATATGACATGAATAAACACTTATATATATTTTTACGACGCAAAAACCAAAAGTTCTGCACTAATGAATATGAAAACCCTTGTTGCCATATACTTCCTCATTGCTCTCTTAACAACTCGTATTTATTTGTTTTAAATAAATAGAATTATGTCAATATAGAAATAGAAGGCAAACGGGCAAAAAGTTGCTACCGCTTACTCATTTTTGGATTACAAAATCAACTCTTAAAACTACATCCATAGACTTGGAGATAAACATTTTATTCATAAGCATTTGAACTCTCAGAATTATCAATTGCTTCCGTGCTAGAACCAAAAGTATCAAAGGCAAATGATATAAAAACAAGTTGATTGTCATAACACTCTTTCTCATGTTTGACCATTTTACTAGAAGCGCATTTTGAGTTGTGTCCCATAATAAAACCATCATCTCTCAAACCCACAGTGGAGAAACTCATGTCAAGTCTACACACACATGTTACCCTCCTACCCATACGTACACCAAACCATTTGTTGGTCTATGTCGACAAGTGGGTTAGTTAAAAATTCATGACGCCTCTTTCTTCACATATACTCGCACGCCGAATATATCAAACAAACATACTCAAAAGTTTATTGAGAAAGTTCCGGCGAAGCTTGGCGATGAGTTTGAGTAGGGGAATTACTTGGACATGAGAATCCTTGTCTTTCTCTCCTTGCTGTTCTTCTTCTTTGTCTACATCTTCAGCAAAGTACGATGAAATTTCATCATTAGTGAGAGGTTCATCATCTTCAGGGAGATCATCAGCAAATCTAATCTTATTTGCCAAAGAGTCACTAGGACTATCATTTTTGTTCCCTTCATCAACAACTTTCTTGGTCCTCGCGCCTCTTAGTTCGCTCTCTGTCTTCGAGGAATATTGTCATTTTTAGATTGAATAGTTGCATCGAGTTGGTTGATTGCAAAAGAAAACCCTTTGCTGAATGGTTCATCACTAGATAAAGGGTGATACTAAGCAGCGCCACTATCAGGAAAAATGCTTTGCTTATTTAGGGATTTAGTTGGAGTTGGTTGTTTTTCCTGTAAATTAAATGAGATCATTAGTTCGAATCAAGGACAATGTTAATCGAATAGACATTACAAGCAAAATTTATACCTTCTATCCACCAAGGTCGGAGTTATCACTTTCGACCCGTTTCAAAATCACGCCTGCATGGTTGAGACAATTTTTTTCTTAAGTACCGGGAGGTACAAGAGTTCAGATCTTGTATTGGTGGTTGTGAAGATTATTCATCAGAAGTCTTTTCCTTCTTCTTCTTTATCTTCTTGATTTTGTGAGGTGTACGAGGGGTGTCTTCATTGTCTTCGATATCTACTGAAGGTTCGTGAGTAGACTTTCTCTTATGTGGAAATTTTGGAGGTAGTTGGCCAACCTGAAAAGTAACAACGTTAAAAAGGCAGTAATATACCCTATTTTAGTTAGAAATTTCAAATTATACCTTTGAGGCCTTCGATTTCTTGGTGTCAGAGTATGGTTTTCATCAAGTGTTGCGGTGTGTAGTCATAGTGGTGATTGTCTTCAAACAGTGTGTTCCTTTTTATTTTGTTTTCGAAAACTAGATCAATATCTATGATAATATTGGTTAGTGTCGTGCATAAAATAGTAATAAAGAGAATTGAAAGGACCAAGGAAACTTTGGTTCCACACTTTAATAGTTGGAGAAAGAATGGAGATAGCGTATAAATCATAGTGAAGGAAGCCTTTGAAACGCTCCAAGGTGTACTTAGTTGAAACCACTCGCTTAGCAGGTTTTGAGATTATTGTGTTAAAAGTTTAAGGTAGTTCCCACAAATGAACCAACTCGGGTAAGGTGGATAAAATCTAGGCCAAAATCATCACTAGGTAACTTTGGGAATTTTGGTGGTTCGAGTTTGAAATTTATATCATATCTATGTTTAGGTTTGATGCAACGAGAATGTTTAAATGATGAATCATTTTAGTAAATTCTCTTTAAAGTTGTAGTTGCGCCAAAGGTGGTTTGACTAAGATTAATTTTGTTATAGAGATTTTCAAAGTACTTCTCGAATGCATGAATTTCTTGATCTCGCACATGCTTACTCAGGACTCGGATCCCGCATAGAGCAAAAGCTTTTGTTAGATGTTGATCGAGGAAAAATGGTGTCGAACATTTTCTTTGAATAAAGTTCTTCCACTAAGTGTCAAACCCTTAGAGCAATATAATAATGTTTAGAATGGTGCAAGATTAAATTCTACAAAATTAATATGGTAAGTCACAACAAGATAGCCAAGCAAGCAAAGAGTTGGTATTATTTTTTACCGGGTGATATATATACCGTTAGGTTATATCGCATCGTGTCCACAGAGATTGGTTATTGATTCGTCGCTCGATTCCCCACCGCTAGTGAGTTTGAGATTAAAAGAAATGAAAATAAAAGACAAAAGTAAATGAACAAAAAGTATGATGATGCCTTGTCCGGAGAATGTAAACTACCCGCTGCACTTAAATCTACCACCCATGTCATACTTACCACGATACTCATCCGTCATCACATACCTCACAACCTAAGCTATTTCTAACCCAAATTGAGAATCCTCCTAAATCATCTCAATATCCATTTCGGCATATCTCAACAACACAGAGTCAATCACAATCCTCCATACCCATTTCTAGCATACTTCACCAACGCAGAGGCATTAAGTTCCGATATTTAGTGAATGTTAGATCTAAACCCATTTCTAGTATCTCAAACTAATGTATAATCATCCTAGGTAAGAATCTACAATCTATCTCTAGAAAGCTCAAATCCCTAACAAAGTAAAAACCCAAGATAATCACCAACACAAATTTGAAAGCAACTTTATACAACGCCAAGGGCTAATAAATATACATGAGTAGTAGATATACATACAAACCCAACAAAAGAGATTACAAGAGAAGAGAAGAAGAGGAACCAAACATTTCTTGGTTTGTCAACACCAATCGACGAGGATTCGACTCCTGATCATCAAAATGCAAGCTCCAATGTTGTTTTCCAAGCAAATCTATCAAAATATGATGTGATGGTGTTGGACTCAAAAACCCAACCCATAACCTAAAATGTGTTTTAGCCCCTTTAAAGAATTTAATATATTCAGCGCTAAGCGCCGGTCCATTATTTCAAAGATTTGTTTTGCCATATCTTGAACCAGAATCCTAATTGCGCCCGGCTTGAAGCGCTGGAAAGTTTATTCAATGCTCTATTTAATCAGAAATATCAAACAAATTGATGATTTTCATTTTGTTGATTTTGAGCTTTATTCATTGTTGAGTTGCCCAAATCACGCTGTCGTGTCTCTCGATAACTTTATTACTCAATGCTCCAATTATGAATGAATACCTATAAAAGAGATGAAAACTATCAAATGATACAATATTACACAAAAACTCAATTATTCTATTATGTATACATTTATACAAAAAGCGGGATTTATTCAAGAATATCAATAAAGAACCGATAAGTGCCACAAATGTATATAAAATAACTACATTTTGGCACTTATCAATCTCCTCAACTTGACACATTGTTTGTCCTCAAACAAAGTCAAGTAAACCTAAAGAAACAAAAGATGATAATCAAAGAATCACGAATCAACAAGTTTTGAAAACAAAACAAATGTATGGGTTAAAACGAAACACGATAAAATACATACTTACCACCATCCTACAATGACAAACATATAAACGAAACAAACCTAAGTACAAAAATCATGCAAAACATTCTAAAACAAAAACAAGCTCAATCATGAATCACACCTAGCAAAAATTCATCGAGATGAAGAACACACAGGTGAGGGATAAAACACTCCTCCACAATCTTGCAAACAATAGACTAAATTATGCATTCATCCAAAAACGTATTGAAAATACAAATGCAAGAACACTTTTCAGGTTGTAATGTGGCTTTTAACAAACAAGTGATAAGTCCTAAAGCTAATCGAAACAAAAACTTGCCAAACCTAAGGAGTGATCAACTCACAAAGTTCCAAACAATATAATTTCAATCAAACTTATTCTTCATCACAAATTTACACCAAACACACCTCACTTATTAACATAACATTATTCCTACTCTTTTTTTCTTTTCAAAGCTTTTCTCTTTTTTATTTCTTTTTCTAATCTTTCTTTTTCACATTTTTTTTTCTTTTCTTTTTCTTTTCTCAACCTCATACCAATCACAATATAAGTACATAAACATTCCTCTCCCCAACTTGAATTCAACCAACATTAATGTGTGAATACTCCCTACTTTCTAAGGCAAGGTAAAATCCATACAACAACATATAGTCGAGGGTTCAAGAAACAAAGAAATCAACATCCATACAAAAAAGATGAATTGACACCATAGACAAGCATCAAGTTCAAATAAACATGGATATGATAAAAGCCTTGGGGTAACAAAGGTTCACACACTCACAAGGTGAATGAATATTTGGCCAAGGTAGTTATGCTCAAAATCAACAAAATGCCTTGATCATTTTCTTGCAATCATACAATCAATACAAAACTAAAGATTAAGCATAATAAAATCTAGTTAAAACAAGAATGGACTCTATATGTAAACAATGGAAAGCTTCACATTTATGGGTAAAAGGGACTAAAGTGATTCATTCATGAGCAAGTAATGCAAAAAGAATGAATAGCATGGTAATTATACAAATGATAAATTTCCTAAACATGTTATGCTATAGAAAGCGATAAACTAGCACTGACGTGTACCAACTTTGAAAACTATCATTACTATACATCCGCTGAATAAACGATCAAACCCTAAAATCACCTCAAAAGTCTTCGTTACCGAACCAAAATTTGAGTCCAAACAACAACAAAAGAATTAGAAAACAATACTAATTTTATTCAATACAAAAAGCCTTGGTGAAAGTGGAAAAGGAAAACCAAGTGAAATTTAAAACTTCATCGCCTCGATACAGAGCGCTGCCATACCAGCTTTCATGTAAAATGACAAGAATAAAATCGCTATGCAAGCTCCACTTACACACCTATACAATCTCATTTACACATCTAAATAATATTTATAATATATACACACTTCCACAAGCTAAAACACTACAAACTTGTGGAAAATAACAAATTGACATAACAAAACTAAAGCACATAACAATACATAAATTGGTGAAAACGATTAACAAGTTGAAAAGTGAAAGTTTGAAATTAAGAGCAAGTCCTATTTCAACTTGTTAAACATAACCACCAAACAACATAAACATAAACAAACAAAAACATGCTTGTTTTACGTCAGAAGCTCGACGCCTTATTGTGCGAGCACTAGTAACCTCCTCTCGTCATGCCATGGTATTGCCACACACCGCGAAACCTAAAGAAAGTGTCCTAACAACCACAACAAACGCTACGAGTACGAGACAATTCACAACATCACATAAAACTAAGAAAATCACAAATATGTACAAGTATGGAAAGTAAACACAACATGTACAAGTAATAATATAAGTTCATATACAAAGTCTATACAACATATACATTAATTACAAAACTCAAAACAATGTAATTATCGCAATACAAAACCAATAAAATCAATCCCCAAGAACGGCGCCATTTTGTTGTGGCTATAACGGCAAGCAAAGAGTTGGTATTATTTTTACCGGTGATATACCGTTAGTTATATCGATCGGTCCACAAAGATTGGTTATTGATTCGTCGCTCGACATTCTACCGCTAATGAGTTTGAGATTAAAAGAAATGAAAATAAAAGACAAAAAGTAAATGAACAAAAAGTATAAAGGATAGATGTACTGTCCTGAATTAATGTAAACTACCACATGCACTTAAATCTACCACCCATGTCATACTGCCTACGATATCTCCGTCATCACATACCTCTCACAACCTAAGCTATTTCTAACCCAAATTGAGAATCCTCCCAAATCATCTCAATATCCATTTCGGCATACCGACAACACAGAGTCAATCAGGCACCTCCATACCCATTTCTATACTTCACCAACGCAGAGGCATTAAGTTCGATACTCTATAGTGAATGTTAGATCTAAACCCATTTCTAGCATTCGAAACTAAAAGATAATCATCCTAGGTAAGAATCTAAGCAATCTATCTCTAGCAAAGCTCAAATCCCTAACATAAAGTAAAAACCCAAGATAATCACCAAACAAATTTTAAAGCAAACTTTATACAACGCCAAAGGACAATATACATGAGTTAGAGTAGATATACATACAAACCCAACAAAAGAGATTACAAAGAGAAGAGGAAGAGGAACCAAACATTTTGGTTTGTCAACACCAATCGACGAGGATTCGACCGATCATCCAAATGCAAGCTCCAATGTTGTTTTCCGCAAATCTATCAAAATATGATGTTGATGGTGTCGACTCAAAATACCCAACCCATAACCTAAAATGTGTTTTTAGCCCTTTTAAAGAATTCTGATAAACAAGGGGCTAAGGTTATCCATGCTATTTTCAAGATTTGTTTTTGCCATATCTTGAGAACCGTAACTCGAATTTACCGGCTTGAAGCTGGAAAGCTTATTCAATGTCTATATTAACCATGAAGAAATATCAAACAAATTGATGATTTTATTTTGTTGATTTTGATCTTCATTGTCGTTGCCTAAATCACGATTGCCGTGTCTTCGACACTTTATTACTCAATGCTCCAATTATGAATGAATACCTATAAAAGAGATGAAAAACTATCAAATGATACAATATTACACAAAACTCAATTATTCTATTATGTACACATTTATACAAAAGGGATTTATTCAAGAATATCAACAAAGAACTGATAAG
This sequence comes from Vicia sativa, assembly GCA_021764765.1. NCBI lineage: Eukaryota > Viridiplantae > Streptophyta > Magnoliopsida > Fabales > Fabaceae > Vicia > Vicia sativa. The sequence goes on from CM038796.1 coordinate 133,670,304, forward strand.
TGCCACAAAATGTATACAAAATAACTACATTTTGGCACTTATCAATCTCTCCCTAACTTGACACATTGTTTGTCCTCAAACAAAGTCAAGTAAACCTAAAGAAACAAAAGATGATAATCATAGAATCACGAATCAACAAGTTTTGAAAACGAAAACAAATGTATGGTTCAAACGAAAACGGCAATTTACAAAAATACATACTTACCACCATCCACAATGACAACATATAAACGAACAAACTTCCTAATAAAAAAATCATGCAAAACATTCTAAAACAAAACAAGCTCAATCATGAATCACACCTAACAAAAATCTACATCAGATGAAGAACACACAAAGGTGAGGGATAAAAACACTCCTCCACAATCTTGCAAACAATAGACTAAATTATGCATTCATCCAAAACGTATTGAAAATACAAATGCAAGAATCACAAGGGCTTTTCAAGGTTGTAATGGCTTGGTTAACAAACAAGTGATAAGTCCTAAAGCTAATCAAACAAAAACTTGCCTAAACCTAAGGGAGTGATCAACTCACAAAGTTCCAAACAATATAATTTCAATCAAACTTATTCTTCATCACAAATTTCACACCAAACACACCTCACTTATTAACATAACATTATTCCTACTTTTTTTTTCTTTTTCAAAGCTTTTCTCTTTTTTCTTTCTTTTTCTAATCTTTCTTTTTCACATTTTTTCTTTTCTTTTTCTTTTCTCAACCTCATATCAATCACAACATACAAACATTCCTCTCCCCAACTTGAATTCAACCAACATTAATGTGTGAATACTCCTATCTAAGGCAAGGTAAAATCCATACAACAACATATAGTTGAGGGTTCAAGAAACAAAGAAATCAACATCCATACAAAGATGAATTGACACTCATAGACAAGTCAAGTTCAAATAAACATATTGATAAAAGCTCAAAGGGGTAACAAAGGTTCACACACACAAGGTGAATTGAATATTTGGCCAAGGTAGTTATGCTCAAAATCAACAAAATGCCTTGATCATTTTCTTGCAATCATACAATCAATACAAAACTAAAGATTAAGCATAATAAAATCTAGTTAAAACAAGAATGTGGACTCTCATATGTAAACAATGGAAAGCTTCTCACATTTATGGGTAAAAAGGACTAAAGTGATTCGATTCATGAGCAAGTAATGCAAAAGAATGATTAGTATGGTAATTATACAAATGATAAATTTCCTAAACATGTTATGCTAGAAAGTTACAGACGAGCACCGACGTGTTACCAACTTTGAAAACTATCATTACCATACATCCGCGAGTCGAAACGATCAAACTCGGAAATCACCTCAAAAGTCTTCAAGTTATCAACCAAATTTGAGTCCAACAACAAAAGAATTAGAAAACAATACTAATTTTATTCAATACAAAAGCCTTGGTGAAAGTGGAAAAAGGAAAAACCAAGTGAAATTTAAAAAATTCACTGCCCTCAGATACTCGTGAGCGCCACACCAAATAGGTGTAAAATGATGAGATTCAAGTGCAACGCATGCAAGCTCCACTTACACACCTATACAATCTCATTTACACATCTAAATAATATTTATAATATATACACACTCCACAAGATAAAACACTACAAACTTGTGGAAAATAAAAATTGACATAACAAAACTAGTTAACATAACAATACATAAACTTGGTGAAAACGAACAAGTTAAAAAGAAAGTTTGAAATTAAGAAAGTCCTATTTCAACTTGTTAAAACATAATCCACCAAACAACATAAACATAAACAAACAAAAACATGCTTGTTTTACGTCGAAGCTCGACGCTTTATTGTGCGAGCACTAGTAACCTCCTCTCGTCATGCCATGGTATTGCCACACCGCAAAACCTAAAGAAAGTGTCCTAACAACCGCACAACAAACGTTACGAGTACGAGACAACCAACATCACATAAAAACTAAGAAAATCACAAATATGTACAAGTATGAAAAGTAAACACAACATGTACAAGTAATAATATACAAGTTCATACAAAGTCTATACAACATATATAATTATAAACTCAAAACAATGTAATTATCGCAATACAAAACCCAATAAAATCAATCCTAAGAACGGCATATTTTGTTGCGGCGTTATAGCGGTGTTCATGATTTTCGTGAAACAACCGCTAGTCCTCAAACTATCAACAAGTTTATGATTGTTGTTTAATCCCTTTGGTAACTTGGTGATCGACTAGATTGATCCTACGGGTTATTGGTCATTGGCGTAAGTTTAAAATGATGGTTCATATTCAAGACTCGCCTCAATATTTTATATCTATATTTCAAGTGTGTTTGGTTATGATGTCCAATAAGTTGATAACGAAATTAAGTAAAACAATATAAAACTAATTCGAACAAGTACGTATATAAAGACTTCGAATTGCAAGAAAGTATATAAAATGCGCAGAATGTTTAAAGGGTTTTTGAATGTAAAAGACTTTCAAAATAAAGCATGAAACGAAAGACAAGTATTTAAAAGAGTATATAAAAGTTTTCTGAAAATAAGAACATTAAAGTAATGCTTTAAAAGTAAAGAGTTTCAAATGAAAGAAAAGGCAAATGCAAAGAAAGTTAAATGACTTTAAACGAAAAGATTTTAAATGACATTGATGTAAGATAAAGGTAAACCGAAAAGTAAAGATACATTACTGAAGATAAAAAGTGGTGCAATCATACGTATATCATTCGTGCATTCGCTTCCCTATCCATGTGGTATTTTGAATGTTATCAATTTTAGTACAATATATGATACACGAAATCCTAACACTAAGACTTCTATTTATACTATTCTAACCATAACGGTCCGACTTATGAGAGCTTGCCACGCTTCTTTGACATGCATACTATGCCTCTAGCCCACGCCTTCGAACTGCTTTCCAACAAGACATTTTCTAACTTCCATTTATCCCGCTCACGTTTGAATTTCAAATATCTCGAATCGCTTCGATTAACTCATTGCTCAACTCCATGCTACTATCATCAAGCTCCTTCTACATATCATCATTCGCCACCGAAACTCCTAGTTTCAATATATTTGATCAAGAGCTCATTCTTTCATTTCAAATCATGGCATTTGCCTCATTCCAATGAATACTAACATCATTTCATTTCGAGCTCGTGACTCCTATTCGAATCATAGATATCAAAATCTTCACCAACAAATGCCCCTTTAAAATATGTATTTCTTTAATCTCTTTCCGAGAAATACTTATTTTAAATATATCTACAAGATTTTATGTGACCTCGAGTAATTATGACATCAGATATGATTTCCATTACATCACCACGACGGCCCCGGATTTCGAACTTGCTTCAAAAGCTACTACAAGATGGTGCGGTTATTAAAGGTAATGATTGTCTTTAATCATGTTTATTTCAATGCTTACTTTACGCCACCTCACCCGTGTCCAACCCACGCTCTCCACGATCGTGGCTTTAGTTGATGATCGCTCCAAATTCCTTACTATAAAATCCAATGCACTCAGCTTTTACTCTTTTTCACACTCCTTCTTCTTCTCTTTGCCGAAAAACCCTAAAACCTAACTTCCAACAATGTCTTCAACAACAACATCTCGTAAAAAGATTTCTAAGAAGACCAAGAACATCGAACGATCCTAGAAAGCAAGGTTGATACTCACCATGGCCAATCTGGACTTATTCCTCAAAGCATCTCCAAAGAACAGAACTTCAGACGCTTCTCAAGTATTGATTCCAACTAATGTCTCGGAAAGAGGTTCGCCTAATGGGTCCTCTCACGCTTTTGAGATTTTGAAGGACGCTAGAACCATATTCCCTGCTTGCTATGATTTCAAACCTTGTTCAATAAAATGGAAACCCCTAGAGTAGAAACCGATAATGAACGAACCTCTCGCTTCTAAAGACACGTAAACCCCTATGATTCCCCAAAGGATCCTTTCATTTTGGATTATGTTAAAAGTAATTTTAAGCCATTTCGATCCTCGCCTATCATTATATAGCTTACCGTAATTGGTTTGCTAAAGTAGAGATTAAGAAAGCCCATCGTGGGAGGAACTAGGTATTTACAACCTTATCAAATTATCGAAACCAGCTTTACATATACCATCCTCTACTATTTGCATCCTTGTACTTCCGATAGCATCACAACACTTTTCATCTTCCGTGAGGAATGATCACCCCTACATTTTTGATATAGCTGCTACATCGGATTATCACCACTAGAGAAACATACATTCCCGATCTCGAGGAGCACTCAAGCATAATTGACTTCGACATCAAGTCAGCTAGCTTTTCCAAGTTTATTTACCATCACACTGGTGATAATTCCCGACGCTGAACACATTGCTTTCTCACCCTCCGCTATCAAGATACGCCTTCTCGCAGTAGATCACTTCAAGTGGCTAAGTGTTCATTCCTTAGCAAGGGATTTACATGAGAATAGGAGGATTAATTTATGAACTCCTACTAGTCGACCTTTATGAAAGTTTCGAGGTCGGCCGCTTCGAGCTTAAAATCCCACACCCCAAGAATATCCTACTTTCTCGTCCTTTCTCGTTGCTTCATATGGCTTAATGCCATGTTCGAATCTTCCCTTTCATCATGGATACTATTGTTGACCATGATCCGTAAATAAAGCATCGAAATGTCAGGCACAAGATCGAGAAGACTGAAAGTGATGACAAGGTCGATTTTATTTTATTTTCCCAATACATTATGCTCTTTTCTAAGAAGCGTAAGTTCAAGAGACTATGGCGCCTTTTGCTTCGAGGACTCATGGACCATCATGGTTCACTATGCCCTCTTCGAGGTCATAAGGTCAAAGACATTCAAGATATCCGAAAGCCTTTTGCTCCCAAGACTAATTTCTTCAAGGATTACCCCACCAAGAATCAAATCCTTCTATTCGCCTACCAACCCAACTTTGTCTCAAGACAATTTGGTTTATGCCAACCGATTCTCGAGCCACTCTTTCGCACTCACGACTCCATTACCTCGGTCGAACTTTCAAAGCTAGAGAAGCCAAACTTCAACAAGAACAATATCAAGGCTTTGCTCAATTTAAATTGATTTCTTCGAACCATCTTATTTTGCATCCAAAGGTTTTCTGGTGGAGTAGATTCTACCGCCTTGTATGTTTGACACTTATTATCGAAGAGAAACTAACCCACGATTCGATGTGCAGGTACATAAAAGAAAGGTATGTTCACTCACCAAGAAATCAAAGCTTTTCAAACTTATCAAACAACTTATGATCCTACACGCTGAGTCTACAAGATATCGAGCATCCCAAACCTTGAAGGAAAAGTTTACGTAAAAATCTCTAAGTTCGCTTCCTTCAGATCTGCCACCGAGGATAGGTATAGGTTGGCATTCAAATGCATCCACCTAAGTTTCCCAAACCTACCTCGAACCGGCTCGCTTGGTTTCCTCCATACCCTTGGTGGTTGACGGTAAAGAGATGTTCAAATACAAATCTCAAAGGAAACTAAAGCCATCTCGAGACTCGTGATATGGGCTCGACATCGCTCCATAATTTCCTGTGGCATCTTCGTTATGACCTTCTCGCCATGTCGATTCTTTTCGAATGAAGGCGCAGTGCGAATGCTTGGGAAATCCCAAATAAGTCTTTCTTACTTTATTTTAACATTCTGCCTTATGTGTTTCATTTTTCACCATCGAATAAAGATCCTGCATCAAAGACCAAGGAAGGAAGTTGTTCTTCAAAACTATCAAGCTAATGCCAATGTGCCCAAAGCAACTCCAACCATTTCTTCAATTCCATCAATTCATCTGGTCTCAAACAATCGCTCCAAATTTCAAAGGTAAACAATTTATTCTAGTATTTAAATAGGCTTTCGCCATGCTCGAGATCTAACTTATGTTCTGCACTATTTCGTATCAATAAACTCCCACCAACTACTCCAAAGAAGAGAAAACCTAGTACTAGTGGAGACTCAAGGCCGGGGAAAGTTCACCAACAAATTGAGAAAGAAACAAAAGAAAGATATCCAAAAGAGACTAACGCTCTCGACTTGATTCCGTGGATGTTGCTCCTCACCAAAACCAAAAATCCACCTTCGACCTCCAACGTAATGTTGGAACACATAGATGAACATATCCGCAGATAATCCACAGTGAATTCACTCAATTTTTGACAATGATTATTCGCATCTTAGTTATAAGTTTCTAATCTTTCTTTATTTGTATGATTCAACCCGATCCCAACTACTTGACTCCTCCCCACAAACAATCTCCGATCCATTCTTCTCCTCATGGAGATTCATATAACCGTGCGTAACAAAGGCCTTCAATGGCAATTCCAACCGGAGCTTCCGAACGCCCAGATGACCAAGGTACTGCCTCCTCTCAAGGAGACCAACGAAACAATGCTCAAGATACCACAAGTGCCTCCAGAGACTTCTCACCCGTAGTCTCCCCAAAATCTATCAAGAGAGTGAAAGGCAATTCCCACCAAGAAGAAAACCAATACCTCCCAAGAGAGTGAAGATTCAAGGAGGAGGGGTCCGAGGACTAAGAAGGAGATTATGCTCAAGAAGGTTCGAGCCAAGGGACTTAATCGATGTCGGTGGTAATCAAATGATAACATCGAGGTGGTGGACTTGATTGATGATGAAGAGGATGATGAAGAAGCTTAATAATGAAGGCAATGATGTTCCCACTAATGAACCAATGGATGTGAATGGATGTCACCCATTCACGATGGAACTCCTGTAGTCTTGAAATGCCAACACCAAGAGGAGTTAGCCCTTGAAACGAATCGACCCTCGGGGTACATGAAGGCTAAACTAGCTCGAGAAACACTCCTCCCTACACGCCGGTTCGACCTCTCGATTCAAAGACCTTCCGATGATAGAGTCATATTTCTTCACAAGATTCAAAACCATACTTGATGTGGATTTATTCAAATACTCAAAAAGATAGTACAACCGCTTCGTGATGAAGGGACTTATCAATCAAGTCAATCTCGCCACATGTTCCCCTCGGAAGACCATTTTGTTTGAACTTCAACTCGATTGATAACGAATCGGATGCCTTCTTCAAATGAATCGCCGCAACAAAGTCCAAGAAAACGGCGCAATGGACGCTGCTATGAACACGCCTCAAGCTCACTAAGGAGGTCAAGATCACGCCATGCACATCAAGCAAGCAAAGTCGACTATGATCTTCGAGCTCAATCCATTCTTCAATGGGAGAAGTGATCTGTGAACTTCAAAGATAAAATTAAGGAAGCTCAACAGCGAACAAATTGCATATGAGTCCAATATTTTGGTACTCGATTCAAGAGCTTCAATAAAGGGGCTTGCAGAGATCGAGGCGGCCGAGCAAAACAAGCTTGGTTGCTATCTTGAAGGAGCCCAAAGACTTGTCAACACAAGCTTGAATCTTCAAGAATATCTTCGATCGACATGAACAACACCAATTTCGAACTTGTTTATTTAAAGCAATCTTGTATTTTAGTTGAATGTTTATTTGTAACACTTGACAATGCCATTTTGGCAATTAATCTCACCATTCACCATTTTGGCATCTAGTTATATGTTTATAATTATGTTGCTACTATTCGAACTCCCGCAGCGTGGTTTATATTTCTTTAAATACTTCCCATTAACCTTAGGATTCGCTTGTCATCCGCCAACTCTTCGATTTCATACGCATTGTTTGAAAATGTTTTCACTATTCTAAAAGGTCCTTCCCAATGAGGTGACCATTTACCTAATGCTTTATTTTTCTTGTCTATGGGCAATATAACTTTCCAAACTAAGTCATTAATATCGAATGTTTTACCTTTCACCCTTTTGTTATATGCCCCGCCACTTTCTTTTGCCTCATTAGACTTCCAATGCATGCAATCTAACTTCATCTAGTTCGACCAACTCATTCATCATCATTTCCCAATATAAAGAAGATGAGATTTCATTTTGCCTTTGAATTGAACTGATTGTAGATGAATTTCTACTGTAAGACTGATCACGACCAAATGTTAATCGAAAGGTGTGGTATTAGTAGCCCTTTGGGAGATGTCTACATGCCCATAGTATTCGATCTAAAGTCTTATGCCAACTTCTTGGTTTTTACCAACATGTTTTTGATTAGACCTATTATTACTTTGTTGGTCGCTTCGACCGACCATTTGCTCGAGCATAATATGGTGTTGACGTAGAATCAACCCCATTTCTGGGCAAATTCTGCATCTTTTACCAAGAACACCGATCCTTGTCCGGTGGTTATGCTCTCGCAACCCAAACCTATAGATAACTGCTTTTGTATGAATTCGATGATAGTCTCTTGATCTACAACTACCAATGGTATTGTCGATCCATTTAGTGAAATAGTCTATTCCTACCAGATATATTTCACCTTTAGATGAAGCAGATTGATTTCTCCTATTAAATCTAATGCCCATCCTCCAAGGGCCATGGCTTAATGATCGAATGTAACTCACTTGCAGGAGCATGTTGAACCGCATGTTTCGGCATTCTTCACATCCTTTAGCAAAATCTATACACCCGAGCATACCGGGCCAATACATACCATATCAAATAGCAACCACTTCATTTTATTGACCCATTGATGTGCTCCTGATACAAGGAACTCGACTTTAGGATTTTTGTATCCAAATGTGCGGATAGCAAGAGTCGCCACCGACTTTATTTTTATCCATAAAAGTAATGTAAAGACCTTCGTTAGATTCCCGAGGTGAGAAGGTTATGAAAAGGGAAGGTATTAGCACCCCTTTCCATCCGCGCTTATTCTTACGGCTCAGTCGCTCTAGATAACTTTTTAAAAAAAATGCTTTATGTGTGTTTGACAAAATGGTTTGAAAAGGCATTTCGCTTTGACTTTGTAATGACTCATGTAGGAGTGTATACAAAGTGTTCTGAAATGTTTTGTTTTTTGAAAATAATTTGAACTTTGAAAAAGAGTGTATGTGTGTGAAAAGATTTGATAGAGTTTAGCAACTAAGAGACTTATTTACCCACCGCATTTGGTCGCTTATTGTACTTCTACATTCCTTTAGAATAGCGCTAGCCATACCATTAGTTAGTAGCTCCATCTGATGTAAGCGGGACATTCAAGGACATCTGGGTGGTCATAGAAGGCAATTAGGAAGCTTATCCAGCATATTCAAGGACTATCATCATTGTAGGCTTACAATCGAGGGTCAAGATCATGTATTCGGAGGCGACATCGGGTCTTATGATCTTTGTATCGAAGGGACTATGATGATTTGTTTGTAGGCAACGGTGCTAGGATACCTCACGCTCGAGGGACATGACCATTTTTGAATCTGTGAAGGCAACGAGAGAGAATTACCCTAAGGTGCATGTGTGGAAAGTGTGTCAATTTCATTATGTTATCTTCAGTTAGTGGGCTATGTCCAATTATTATCTTGCATACACGCCTAATTACTAGCAATTGATAAGGTGAAAGTAAAATGCGGAATGTAAAATGAAATGTAAAGGTGCGAAAGATAAACCACGCTTATTATACTTGCAGATATAATTTAAAATGCGGAAAATAAAGTCCTAAATTAAACTATTACAACCCATATGCAATTACATTATTGGAAAAATAAATAGAAACGAAGGATCGTCCGAATCTGATTAACTGCATAAAAAGAAGAAATCGGAAAATGCAATATGAATCGAACAAGAGAAGAAATAGAAAAATGCAAAGTTTTAATATGGGAAAATTATATGGCTGGAAATAAGATAAATAAGCTAAAATAATTTTTGGGATTTTAGATGATTTAGTAATTAAAACTAATTTACAATGATTTAAATGCTAAATAAAATAAAAATAAATATGCATGCAAAAAGATATTTTTAATTTTAGAAATTAAATAAACATTTTCGATGCAAATGCAAAAGAAAATGTTTTTGGTAGTTTTTAATGCGAAATAAAAATTGTGAAAACAATTAAAATATAATGCAAAAATATTAGAAAATAAGAAAAATATGAAAAGTTTGTAAACTTGTAAAAATACATCGCCATGGTCGGAATCGAATCGGGACACCAAATTTCAAACCTTGAAACCAACGCTACCGACTCAACTGAAAGGCATGTCAATAATCTTGGAAACGAATAAGTGGATTATACGCCATCTCCCATTGCTTCCTCCTTCGCGCCATCCATCATCTTCTTCGCTTCAAATATTTGAGTTAGCATCGCCTATCAGGCTACTAAGATTCCCGGCAAAAATAAAAACGCATAAGACACATAATATAAATTATATCTAAGACCATGGATCGATTCCTTGAAGCATTCCGAATGCAATCAGATAGGTCTTATTGTCCAATTTATGTATTTCAGGAAACCCTAAATCGGTCACATAAACCCTAATCATGGTGAAACACGATTCCAATGGCATGGAAATTCAATCGCTTGCCCGTAAAGTTTGCAAACTTGATTCTAAACACAAACAAACAACCAAAACAAGTTAACAAGGCATGAATATGAGAAATCGAATTTGAAAATTCAAGAACAAACCAAACACGATTGCTTGATTCTTGATGTTTTTGGCAAAGTAAAGGTCCTGATTCGCTCGAGGTATCAAGGAACCTGGACACCTCAAAAACGATCGAGAATGGTCGGAAGTAGGATTCCATTTGCTTGAGAGGCATGCTTCACTTTGAGAATAGGTTTCGAGCCAATTTTTTCGCTTTTGCAATTGGTATGCATCAAGTATATATGCTTTGATGGATTTGGGATCATTTGGAAAGAATTGATCAACATTCAATGGAAATCAATTTTGATTTTTTCATGAAATCAAATTTTCAAACTTTGGTCCAATTTCAATCTAATTCCATATTTGATCCATTTCAAATTGTCGGCATTTATGGGTTAATTGGATCAAAGAAGCAATAAAAATCAATCTTTCAATTAATTTGATTTTACACTTTATTTTTCAAATTAATTTGTATTAAATGAATAAATTCCAAATTAAATAGGAAAATAAAATAGAAAATCGTGGCATTGGGCTGGACATTCCTAATTGCATGAGGAACAAGTTTGGATGAAGAAAAGTAGGCCCATTTGCAAAAGATTTGATTTTTGAAGTATCTCTCTTTGTGCATTCTTTCAAAATTTCCCAACTTGTGAATGGTGTATCTTGCTCAATTTTCCACATTTGAGTGTTCTGACTTTTGAAAGCTCTAAGAGTCCTCTAAACAATGTCTTTGGTCTCATATCAATTGAGTTACCATACTCAATAGATCTCCAAACAAAAAGTTGACTTTTGTTGACTTTGAAATGACCTGTGAATGTTTCAGCTATACCTCTCAAATGAAGCATTTTTGACATTCTTGTGATACATGAAGTTGTAGGGAATTGAATTTCCAAAACAAGAGGTGGTGGAAAAATTTTGAGAAAGTATGAAGAAGTTATGCTCACCAAAGTTTGGTTGATTTTTCTCTAAGAAACCCTAATTTAGAAAGTTCGACTTTGGAGCAAATCTTGAGTTTTCTTGATGAATCAGATCAACCTTGATCAATGATGAATGTAACTTCAAAATGAGGATGTTGACTAAAAATTATGAAGTTTGACTGCATGTTGACCACAGCTTGACTTTTGTCCATCGTAACCGACCAACCATCCGAAAGCAATCGTCTCGAGGAAACTCGACTTCGAAGCTCGAAACTCGACATGGAGAATCTTGAAGAATACGGAGGAATGAAGACCATTGGAGATGTTGGAACCATCTTGATTCTGAGAGATACCAAACCCTAGTTTGGGTTGATTGTCTAGAGAGAGTTTGTTCGATCAACCTCGAGGAATCTCGAGTGGGTGTATGAAATCTCTCGAATATGGAGGTGCTCAAATATAGCTGCCCCTGGCTCAATCGCTCACCGAAGGTTAGATCGACATGCTTGTTCGCGGACCGGAGGTGAAGATGATCAACACCGATACACCGAAAATTTGCACTGGTTGGTCGACATGCGGAACCGGGCTTATGATGCCGCCAGAGAAGCCGTGAATGAGTCGACGCTAGACTCGGATTATTGGTAGGAGAACTGATGATGAGCTTTTAAGATGCCATCCGAAAGGTTCACTGGAGTGAGCCGACGCAGTGCCTCGGATTATTGATAGGAGGAGGCCGGAAAGTGAGCCGTACGCTAGGCTCGTAGATGCCCTCGAAAGGAGAGGAGACGGGCTTAAGATGCCATCCGGCGAGTCGTATGTTGGGACTCTCGCGTTCACTTTGAATGAGGTTATTGGTTTGCATTGATTTTTTAACCATATAGGCAGATTCAAGGTGAAGAATTGTTGACAAGTAGCTCGAGATGGGCTTAAGATGCCATCCAAAGTAATCGAGTCGTGACGCTAGACTCGTAGTCGCCGCTGATAATAAGGATCAATAAATCTCTGCGTCATTACTCCGAGGGAAATAGTAGTTGGCAAAATGGATAGCTTCCTGGTGCGGTATCGGGTGTCGATCATCGTCAAGATCGGAGGATAACCTGAGCGGTCTTTCGATAGTTTTCCTATTTTCTGGCTTAATCCTCGACCAACAGTTTGAGGACAACCAAGGGCTTTCAGATAGTTTTCCGCCGATTCGGGGTTTAATCGACCAAATATTTGAGGACAACCAAAGGTTCGTATAGTTTTCCCACGATTCGTGGCTTAATCTCGACCTGCTTTGGCGCTGGCGGATCATACTCGCTTTGGAGAAAACAAGAGAAACTTGATAGAATATTGGTTAGTTTTGCGGCAAAGTACGATGCATGACAAAGGTATATGAATGACGATGTATGGTTGTTATGACTTTATGAGTATGCATGAATGATGAATGTTGTGATATTTCAAAACATATCCATCTTGAAGAAGATGCGATGTTCCGCTTGAAGATTTCGATTCCTCGCTGGGGATCAGGTAGGTGAGAACTCGCTGAAGGAGAAGAAAGAAATCCTCGATTCCTCCGATGCACTATCTCGACCAAGTCTTCGCCCAGATATCGCTGAGGGGAAGGTAGAGATTTGAGAAGCCTGTCGGAGATCTCATATATAGGCCGAGGAGAATCTGAGGCGATCCGTTGGGGACCTTGTATGTGGTGATCCCGCCGAGGAAATTTAGGAGGCGCCATCGATCCCGAGGCAGATCTCGCCGGAGAACATTTGATGGTCGCTGAGAGACCGGGTTAGAAGAGTCTCGAGCCCGTTGTAATTCTCCGGGCCGGGAATAAAGGTAGTTTCTCCGATGCACTATCTCGACCAAGTCTTGTGTCCGATATCATCATTGGGAGAAGGGGAGGATTGAGAAATGTCCACTGGATGAATACTTTGATCGGGATCAGGTGTTATCATTGAGACTATAACATTGCTCTATTGAGTGGAATTACCGTCAGATTAACATATCATTACCGGGAAGGTGTGTTGTGGTGACACTTTTACGGGATCATGCCTGGGAACTATTTGGTGACTTTCGTCAGCTATCCCAACTCGGAGCTCGTAGTAAGTACTTTTGTATATTCACTTTTCGTATGTTCGTGATTAGATTCTTATTGTCACCCGATAAATATTCAAAACAAATTGGACTTATTAAACGACAACAACAAAATTGTAAAGAGAAAGAAGCTATGCTTATTTGAAAGGTATGGCGGCCAAGTAGTTTGTACAAGAAAGGTAAAATCTATGTGAAATAATCTGGAGTTCCAACTGCTAGTACCATATATTTCGACTATCTCATCTCCTTGTCGCCAAGAGAAAGTGAGTGAATCGATCTTCGCCATTTGAATCTTGAATCGATAGTTCCGAAGGTGTGATCCGAAGAGACATAGTCAGACGCTTAAATCCCTAACTTTGCCTAGACCGCCTTTTCAGTTTCACCACCTGATACCTTTTGCCCAAGCCGCCTTTTCGTGTTTTCACTTGCCAGTGTACATGTTTTGTATATCCTTTATTTTGCCCGAACCTTTGGTTCACGACGTCTTTTTATTTTTGCCTAGGGCCACCAACACCTAGCGGGTCTCTTTTTATGAGTATTTTTGACTATGTCCAAGCTTGCTGTGGTGTGGAAGCTTCACCATCCATGGTGCTAAGTATCATAGTCTGCCGGAGAACACCTGCTCGACTACAACGGTCCTCAGAGCGGAGTCCATTTGATCCGATTGTAACCGGAGAAACCATCCATGAAGGAGAAAACCTTATGCCGCCGAAAGGTGTTGTCAACCGTAACATCATACAGGAAGGGAAATCTTCTTCGGACTCGCTTATTCAGATCTCTAATCCACACACATTCGCACTTACCATCCTCTGGGCACGGCACCACATTTGCAACCCACTGTGGATAAGAAGTAACAACTAAGAAACCTCGCATGAATCGCTTCATAACTTCGGCTTTGATTTTCTCCGATATCTCGTGACGACGCGATTTAATCTTCTCTTTCACCGAGAAACCTTCTCTTGTCAAGGGAATGATGTACCACAATATCAATGTCCAAACCAGTAATGTCTTCAGATGACCAAGCAAAACCTCAATATAGTCTCGTAGCATCCGAACCAATCTTTCTTTAACACTGCTCTCAAGACCCGCCCTCCTACTTGATCTCTTTTCCGCCTTCGCCAAGACTCCAAATTCACAACCTCAACTTGCTCTTCGCGGTGGTCAGATAACTCGCCTTCCCGTCAGAAAGCAACCGCAAGTTCTCCCGCACTTCACAATCTTCCTCACTTTCGCCTTCTACCGTAGATCGGATTATCGGGTCATATTTAGCACTAGCATAGTCGTTATTTATTAACGAGATCTCGAGTGATTCCGCAGTTGTATCACGGGTGTGTGTAAGAACACATAGCTTTTTGAAGGGGTGATAAAGTAAAAGAAAGAAACAAACAATTGAATGCAAAGTCCAACGAATTTATTGAATGAAAATACGCAAACGATGTGATAATAACCCTCAGAACGAGCCATGATGCCCCTGCAAGGCACTAGGCTTTCAAAGTTTATTGTTCAAAACATAAAGAAATACGGAAAAGCAAACAAAACAAGAGCAATTACTCCCCGACTAAAGGAGATTGGTATGACGCCTTCGCCTTCCAATTGCCGAGCCCATGATCCGAGTCAAAGATCCACTCTGTCGATGTCGAGCCGTTGTCTTCGCCTTCTATAGCATGGATTCCACTGCCGATGCGAAGGAAGTTGGCCAAGACGCTCATGGGGCGTATCATCTTCTCACCTCGATGGTGAAGCTAAACCGCCTTGTCGACGGAAAGGAAGATCAAGGAGTGACCCCAAACAAGACTACCTCCTTCAACAACAACAGCATCTTTCAATGAGGCCATCCTAGGCTAACTTTAGCATCTTTAGAGGACGGAGAGTCAACAGTATGACTGGGAATTGTTTCAAAAGCTTGACAGGAGTCTCAAGAATTCACCTCCATCTCGAGAGATATTGAATGACCGTAGATGACCCACCATATATTCTTCTTCACCACATCAGAATAACCTTCCCTTTCACGGTACTTCAATGATGTAAGGTAGAGGTAACAACACCCCATGTATCCAAGGGCGCCCAAGTAGGTAAGAGTAAGTCGACGGATGTCCATGACAAAGAAAGTAGAATCAAAAGTCTGAACCGACTTTAACAAAGCAGAGTGAGTTTCCAAGCACCGCTCGCTAGAACCATCAAAAGCTCTCAATAATGTCACGGGTCTCGTAACCAACCCTTCGACATCAAGTCGATCAAAAGCGCCTTCTAGGATATTTAGAGCGTAACCTGTCAACCAAAACACGAGAGTGGTAGTACCCTTTGCATTCAATGTGATGTGCAAGGCTTTGTTATGTTTCTTTCCTAGTAGAGTCAAATCAAGATCGAGAAGCCTAGGCCGTTGTTACGGCCAGTTAGCAATACAAACTTCGAATCATCGCTGGTAGTGTTCGCTACACGAGCATTCTTCGTAAACTTCACCAAGGCATTAGTACGAGCCTTGAGCACAAGAGCAAAGCGAGCATGGAAATCTTGGACTTGAGTCTCTGCCCTAACTGCCCACAACATTGTAATCACTCTTCTTGATGATCTTTCGCATTTCTCCATTTTTGTTCGAGGTGTCTTCAAGAACTTCCTACTTCCGTCGAGCAAGGTGATGAGTCACCGTTCTTTCCTCTAGCCGGGATATTGGTGAGTAGATGAATGCGAGCCGGAGTCGCAGTTGTCTTTTGGAGGAGAGATATCCGAGAGAATACCTTCCGGCTCGTCACCACTGATCCTGATGTTGTTTGTCGAATAAGCTTCAATGTAAGATCTTCAATGGTCGAGGGCTTGCTTGACGCCATGATAGTAAACATCACCCATAATTCCAAGGGATAGCTTTGTCGAGGAATATGGAATCGTCTTGGAGAAGTGATGATGAGAGGTGCCACCTAGGCATGTGATCGCAGAGAAACTTTGTATGTTAACATCAAGATAGTCTTCGAAATCGTCACCCCATCCTCCGCCTTTAACATCTTCAATAGGAATCTTGTAACTATCGTGATGTGTACTTCACCATGTAATCATATTTTCCACTGCTGCCCCAAGGTATCCCACACGATGGCACAGTTTCGTCGCATTGTCGATCTTCAACTTAGACATTTCTTCACACAAACAAGACAGTGGTTTCGTAATAGTATCTCACTATCCATCATGCACCGAACACGCCTTCTCAACCAAGCACAACCATCAGTGACACACCAACGACAATTCTCCGCATCCCGGATCGACACCCCTTGCAACAAATTCTTCTTACCATCGAGGAATGGTCAAGTCATCTATGTTGAAAACATAAGTATCATCACCAACAGATTGGAACTCTTGTCATGGTTAGCATAGGCTTGATCACATTCGGAGTCTCAACAGAGGATCAAACTCAACCGCTTAGCTTCAATCATATCTTGAATCTTGTTCTTCGTGAGCCCAACAATTGTCGTCGCGCCTGGCTATTGGAATGGTAAGCACACTTAGCATTAGGATTGTATTGGAGAGGAAGTGTTGACATTCCGAGGAGGATCCTCAAGGTAATCACCGTGTTCAACATGTGTTGCAAGGCTTGCGACAATGGCATGTTGATCTTCGAAACCGCCTTCGCCTGCTCGTTACGCTGCCTCTCACGAGGTCAGCCGATGTAGGATCGAGATCACAACGCTCTCACAGATTGAGCACGGTCGGTCTTGGCTCGGCTTTTCCGACCATACACAAGATTAGCTTCTTACCACCAAAAGATCTCTTCGCAAAGACTAAGATGACTCTACATGAATCTTCCCACTTTGATACCAATGCGCCGTCAATATCACCGTGAATCCGGATGAAGAATTTCCAATCGATGATTGAAGAATGGGCCCGCTGTTCCCATAAACATATCAACCAACTCCCTATCGACAAGGGTGGTTGAACCTCCTCGCTAGATTCTCCACTTCGAGAGCATCTTGAACTTCTCGTCACGACCCATAGACATGCTTTGTAGTTGCATGAGCGGTGTCAATTCAAAGATTGACTTATATTGTCAGTAGAAAGCATCACCAAGTCACCCAAGTACGGATACGGCCATTTCTATAGTACCATTCCAACCGGTTCCCGACAAACTCTCTTGAAAATAGTGCATCCACAACTTTCCTCATCGCGCTGGGATTGATCTTCCGACATAGGACTTCAAATGCAAATTAGGGCAAGACATGCCATCATACTTAGCAAAAGTAGGAACTTTGAATTTGGGAGGAATCACAACACTGTGAACAAGACTCAGATCATCAAAATTCAGCCCGACATCTTCGTGTTTTCCACAAAGATTCAGACGGTCTTCAAGTGTTTGTACTTGTCATCTTCATCGTATTGGCCATAATCATAGTCTTTTCTCAAGCTCAGCCGACCGCTTCGATCACCCTTGTTACTTTGCTCCCTCCTTATGACACTTCCTTCCGAGAGCTCACGACCGACCACCTTAGGACCTCCTTTGAAACGCCTCACCCATGTCGAGGAGACCAACAACCTTCTTCTTCTTGACGAGCTTCTTCATCTTCTGGCCTGACCAAACTGGTGAACATCTCTGAACTGAGCATTCCGAGCTCGAGATCTTTGACAATTGCTCAAGAGCCATTCGCTTAAAATAAATAGCGAGCAAATGAGAAAACCAATCTCCAATGTACCGTGATGCAATGTTATGCTATGCTATGCTATGCAATGTTTATGCGAATGCAATGCAATGTTTTCAAGGACCTTAGAGATTTAAATTTGTTAAACAAGCAATGAACAAACATTTATTAGTATTTTCTTTTTTTCTTTTTAAGTACAAGAGATAGTTCAAAACAATAAAAGAAAACATAAACATCCTAAAGCTCTAAGTCTCCATGGGCGCTTCCTCTTGGTGCCGATGGGGTGCGCTGATGTTTCCTCGTGAAGTAGCTTGGTCAACTCTAGCACTTTCTTCTCACTTGCATAGCATCGAGCTTCAAAGGTATCCCTCTTCTTTAAGTCGAATCCAGATCTCTTCAAGTCTTCAAAATCGTGAGGCATGTCGTGATGGAGAACAAGATAGGTACGCCACCTATAGCAATGTGTTCCATAATTACCGTAAAACAAAGCGGAATGGCATCATGAGGTTTGAGCTCGAGCTCGCACCCATTTGAGGTAAGGTTCCCAAGGAATGGAGTTCGGTGCCCCAAAGTCTTGGTATCGCCTTCTTACCATGCCCCAAGCATGTATAAACCTTCGCTTGAACTCGAGATCGTGATCAGAGTCGAACACAACATCTGGAGAAGCATATCATGGACCATCTCTTCGAGCAAAACCAAACCGACGTAGAGCTAAAGAAGGGTTGAGGTAATACCCTTATACCAAGTAAGTGGTACATTAGGGAATTCTCCACAACAATGAATGTGAAGTCCTTTTGAGAAAAAGATTCCAACGGATATCCGAATGAGAGAGTGACATCAATCTTGAGACCATCTCAACCTTTGTTCATTCTTCAAAATCGATGGAGGAAGGTGCAAATAAACCACCGAAAGTAACGGTATACAACACATGAGAGTTCCTTGTCGCTTAGTAGTACGAGTGTGAGAGAATGTAGGATGTCTCCAAGTAAAGTAGGCAATCGATCAAGGGTAAGGAACAACTTGATGGCATTGATATCTATGAATTGATCCGAGTTAGGAAATAACCAAACCATAAATTAGCAAGGCCACAATGTTTTCAAATGCATGGAAACTCATAACTTTGAGGAATTCCTGCTTTCTTAATTAAGAACTTGAAAGTAAACCCTTAACTCCACTTCTAGTTTCCCAATTGGCTTCAATGTCCGAGCGCTTAAGATGGGTATGATGCGATGTCTTCAACTTAGGAACCTTTTCCAAACCGTGAATGGCATTTGGTCAAGAATAGGTATCCCAAGTAGCTTAGAGAACTCTTCTAAGGTAGGAACCAACCGATAATCTGGAAATGTAAAGCAATGGTGTTTTGATCAAAGAACCGAATAGACATGCATCATATCTTCTTCAAAACCGAGATAACCAAATCAAGTATAACCATGTCTTTGATGAACCGAGCATGGTCGGGAATTTCAAACCAATTCTTTGAGTCGAGAAGGATACCCATGAAGTTGATTCGGATAGTCTTTCTAGGAATATCCCTACAAAACAGAAAGCAAAGATAAACCTAGGTCCTTGAAATAGTTAGAAATGATATGCAATGCGAATGATGTCATGTCATGTTTAGCACACACAAACAATTCACACAATGAGCCTAGGTTTAAGGCTTGTATGAGGTATAGGTGATTACCCCACCAAAAGTTTGAGTTGGTTCATCCCGCCCCATAATAGTAACCGGTTCTAGGAATCTCATATCATAGATCTTTCTCAGAGGCGCTTATTTCAACACGACGCCAAGTGGTCGATCGAAAATGTCCCAAAAGTCAATCTCAATGAGCGTAGCATCGAGTATCAACCAACCTCGGGTTCACAAAGCCGCCATCTCACTACCTTCTAATGGCCAAGATGGGTCAATTAAGGTTCTAAAAGTTTAGCGCTGATGACACCACGCAGGCCAAATACTATCTTCAACTTGGGAATGAAGAGTATCGACAACCAAAGTGTCACGCTAACGTAGCCATCATGTCGAACCGTAGTTATACGCTCACGGCCGCGATGATCTAATGCCACTTACCTAAAAGGAAACCCGATCCGGTGTAGATCCCCAACAATATAATACCAAGCAACCCTTAAAGATAAAGCATACAAGTCAAACAAAAGCAATAAAGGTTATCTAGAAATCCCTAAGGCAATTCTCTCTTTGGTAACCTCCTGCAGAGTCGCCAGCTCAGGATACGGTGAACTGACTTTGTAGGATTTTGTATCCAAATGTGCGGATAGCAAGAGTCGCCACCGACTTTATTTTTATCCAATTAAGGGAAGGTAAAAGTAATGTAAGACCTTCGTTAGATTCTCGAAAAGGGAGAATGGTTATGAAAAGGAAGGTATTAGCACCCTTTCCATCCGTAGTTATCTACGGGCCTTAGTTGCTTAGATCACTTTTTAAAATTGCTTTATGTGTGTTTGACAAAAATGTTTTGAAAAGGCATTTCGCTTGACTTTGTAATGACTCATGTAGGAGTGTATACAAAGTGTTCTAAATGTTTTGTTTTGAAAAGAATTGAACTTTGAAAAAGAGTGTAGTGTGAAAAGCATTTGATAGAGCAAGCAACTAAGAGACTTATTTACCCACCGTAATTGGTCGCTTGTTGTACTTCTACATTCCTTTAGAATAGCGCTAGCCATACCATTAGTTAGTAGGTAGCTCCATTCGCTGGATGTAAGCGGACATCGGATGGTCATAGAAGGATTCTAGGAAGTATCCTAGCACATTCGGGGGACTATCATCATTCGTAGGCGACAATCGAGGGTCAAGATCATGTATTCGGAGGCTTACATCGTGGGTCTTATGATCTTTGTATCAAGGGACTATGATGATTTGTTTGAAGGCAACGTGCTAGAATACCTCTACGCTCGAGGGACATGACCATTTTGAATCGAAGGCAACGAGAGAATTACCCTAAGGGTGCGTGTGAAAGAAGTGTGTCAATTTTAATATGTTATTAGATTAGTGGGCTATGTTCAATTATTATCTTGCCATACACGCCTAATTACTAGCAATTGATAAGGTGCGGAAAGTAAAATGAATGTAAAAGCGAAATGTAAAGGTGCGGAAAGATAAACCTACGCTATTACAAGCTTTGGGCGTATACATAATTTAAAATGCGGAAAATAAAGTCCTAAATTAAACTATTACATCCCATATGCAATTACATTATTGGAAAATAAATAGAAATGAAGAATCGTCAATCGATCAACTCGCATAAAAAGAAGAAATCTAAAATGCAATATGAATCGAATAAGAGAAAATGTTAGAAAAATGCAAATTTTAATATGAGAAAATTATATGTTGGAAATAAGATAAATAATTAAAATAATTTTTGGGATTTTTTAGATGCATTTTAGTAATTAAAATTAATTTACAATGATTTAAATGCTAAAATAAAAATAAAATAAATATGCATGCAAAAAGATATTTTTTAATTTATTAAATTAAATAAAGATTTTTAGAAAATAAATGCAAAAGAAAAATTTTTTGGTAATTTTTAATGCAGAAATAAAATTGTGAAACAATTAAAATATAATGCAAAAATATTAAAAAATAAGAAAAATATGAAAAGTTTAAACTTGTAAAATACATGCCATGGCCGGAATCGAATCGGGACACCAACTCAAACCTTGAAAACCAACGCCGCTGACCAACCGAGCTAGGCATGTCAACTGCTTGAAACGGAATAAGTGGATTACACGCAATATCTCCCTCATTTCCTCCTTCGCGCCATCCATCATCTTCTTCGCTTTCAAATATTTGAAAGTTAGCGCTTCTACCATTGTGCGCTATAGATTCCCCGCAAAATCAAAAATCAGCACACATAATATAAATAATATCTAAGACCATGGTTCGATTCAGAATATCTGAATTCAATGGCATAGGTCTTATTGTCCAATTTTTGTATTTCGGAAACCCTAAATCAAACATAAACCCTAATCATGGTGAAACACATCTGCCATGGAAATTCAATTGGCTTGCCCAAAGTTTGCAACTTGATTCTAAACAAACAAACAATCAAAACAAGTTAATAATGCATGAATATGAGAAATCGAATTTGAAAATTCAAGAACAAACCAAACATTTATTGCTTGATTTCGATGTTTTTGGCAAAGTAAAGGTCTCGATTCGCTCGAGGTATCAAGGAACCTGCTGACACCTCAAAACGATTGAGAATGGCTGGAAGTAGGATTCCACTTGCTTGAGAGGCACGGTTTTTTGACTTTGAGAATAGGGTTTCGAGGCAATTTTTCGCTTCTTTTGCAATTGGTATGCATCAAGTATATATGCCGGATGGATTTGGATTGATTTGGAAAATTGATCAATAATCAATGGAAATCAATTTGATTTTTCATGAAATCAAATTTTCAAACTTGGTCCAATTTCAATCTAATCTTCCCATATTTGATCCAATTTCAAATTGGCGGCATTTATGGGTTAATTGGATCACAAGCAATAAAATCAATCTTTCAATTAATTTGATTTTATACTTTATTTTTCAAATTAATTTGTATTTAAATGAATAAATTCCAAATTAAATAGGAAAATAAAATAGAAAATCGTGGCATTGGGCTTGGACATTCCTAATTGCATGAGGAATAAGTTTGGATGAAGAAAAGTAGGCCCATTTGCAAAAGATTTGATTTTTGAAGTATCTCTTTGTGCATTCTTTCAAAATCGCCTAACTTGTGAATGGTGTATCTTGCTCAATTTTCCACATTTTTGAGTGTTCTGGACTTTTGGAAAGCTCTAAGAGTCCTCTAAACAATGTCTTTGGTCTCATCTCAATTGAGTTACCATGCTCAATATATCTTCAAAACAAAAGTTGACTTTTGTTGACTTTGAAAATGACCTCGTAATGTTTTCGAAATATACTCAAATGAAGCATTTTTGGACATTCTTGAGACATGAAGTTGTAGAGAATTGAATTTTCAAAAAACAAGAGGTGGTAAAAAATCTTCGAAAGTATGAGAAAGTTATGATCAACAAAGTTTGCTTGATTTTTCTAGAAACCCTAATTTAGAAAGTTTGACTTTTGAGCAAATCTTGAGTTTTCTTTGATGAATCATGATCAACCCTTGATCAAATGATGAATGTAACTTCAAAATGAGGATGTTGACCAAAATTATGAAGTTTGATCAGTATGTTGACCACGTTGACTTTTTGTCCAATAAACCGATTTTCAACCATCCGAGCAATTGTCTCGAGGAAACTTGACTCAGGAAGCTTGAAACTTGACATGGAGAATATTTGAAGCATATGAGGAGGCATGAAGACCATTGAGATGTTGGAAATCCATCTTGATTTGAGAGATACCAAACCCTAGTTGGGTTGATTGTTCAGAGAGAGTTTGTCTGATCAACTTCGAGGAA